>JASSUY010017797.1:27294-53754 GCA_032466535.1 Forpus xanthops
GGGACTGTAGTGAGAGGACAAGGGGTAATGGGTTCAAACTTAAACAGGGGAAGTTTAGATTGGATCTGAGGAAGAAAGTCTTTGATGTAAGGATGGTGAGGCACTGGAACGTGTTGCTCAGTGAAGTTGTAAATGCTCCATCGCTGGCGATGTTCAAGGCCAGGCTGGACATAGCCCTCGGAGGTGTCCCTGCCCCTGGCAAGGGGTTGGAACTAGATGATCTTAAGGTTCTTTCCAACCCTAACTATTCTATGATACTATGATTTGCAACATGCATTCACACATGAAGAAAAATAACCCCAAACTTGCCAGGAGCCCAAAGTGTCCATTAGTTTTCAAAGAAAATCCTAACCAAAATAATCTTTTGAGCCTGAGAAATCAAATTGTAATCCTGTCAGGAATATTGCACTATAAAGTGGACCATACAGGCAAATATAATTAAAGTGGTTTGTAGTTTTTACTATAGGAGCCCTGTTCTGCTCTCTGAAAAAACAGCCGTCACTCCAGTCATGTGGAATTGGATCATATCTGCCATAAAACTGCTTCATACAACTGTTCTCAGGCATATGAAAACATGCTGTATGCTGTGTTCATCCACTAGACCTTTTCTTTCCTGCTGTTCAAGCATCCAGCAGAATTCAGAGCAGAGGGGTTTGCACAACAGTTGCTATGCATAGTCTAAACTTACCTCCTAAAAGTACAAGGTCTATATTATGTCCCAAAAATGTCTCAGTCTGTTTTTTGTTTTTTAATGGAGGATGGCAGAAAGATTGGTAGTACATTCCTAAAGTTATAACACTTGATACATAAAATTGATTCAATATATAAAAGAAAGTACGCAAAGGTAATAGATCCACTAAGGAATATTTCACAACTTTCCTAAATAAAGAGAGTGGGATATTGGAAGGAGGGATAAGAAGGTGGATGCAAAAGAAAGGTTGATTTCCCCCAGGGATGCCCTTTTTCATTTCTAAAGCTTTTGCTCTCAAGGTCCATTTATCAGCTTGCTTAAACAGCATGTATATGTAGTTCAAAACAATAACTGTTTAAATATATGAAAAGGTATCTACTATTCCACTGAAATGCTTTCACATTTTCTTAAACCAGAGAATTCTGCATTCACATTCTAAAGTATTAAATAGAAAGATGTCCTGGTTTGTATTATCTAACCAATGAACCGGGGAACCAGCTGCAGATTCATTTTCTGTCTGATTTCCCTGATGGATACATTCAGGATGCCATGGTCAGGAGATGGTGAAACAACCCCTGGGAAGAGGTCAGAAGTGATGTTATCAGGGAACAGAATGTGGTGGGATAGGCACAGAAAATTAAAAAAAAAAAAAAAAAATGATAAGGAATGTACAGCCAGCGCTACCACGTAATCATTTGAGCTTCTCTTATTTAAATCTCCTTCAATCCTTCATCTACAATTAATAAGATTTGCTATTTAAAAAAAGTTCAGAGGGTTCTACTTTAATTGCTGAAACTTAAAAGTAAAATCCTGGCCTTTCATCATCTAAAAGATGTATAAATCTTTGTGAATAAAAAGTGTCTTTCAAACATCTTAGAGGGTGACAAGTTAAAAAACTGCCAAAAAATTAACAGTTTATTGTTGAGATCCCACCACAGAGTAGCAAAGATATAAATTGAGATGATACTTGGTGGCATATGGATCTGGCATTGAAAAGAGTGAGCATTCCATCTATTTTGGAAAATAATTTTTCTTTTAAAATAAAAAGTAGCCCTTTAAAGGTGCAAAGATTATCTTTTTCATGCCTCATAGTGTCAGATAGACTGAGTACATGGAAGGATGAAAGTAATAAGCACAGAGAAACAACCCCAAATTGAAGTTAAATGTGGGCTCTCATAACACCAATGACAGCAATAGCAACACATAAAAGGAACTGTGCATACACATATTTTGTGTTCTTTCAGATCCAGGTGACACATTTGCACAAGCAACTCACACAAAAAGGCTATTTTCATGGCCCTGTATTACTAAACAAAGTCGTGTTGAATACGTAGAGATAAGCCTGATGAGGTATGTAAGGAAGGCAAGAGCCTGTGTGCCTTCTCTTAATTAGCTTAACACAGATCCATTTTGGTCTCAGCCTGCTCACTGGGAGCCGAGGGAATGCAGTCAGTCCTAGCAGAAAACCGTTGTATCCTTTCTTTTTCTTCCAGCCTGGCTGCCTGGTAAGGCAATGCACCATGAGACAAGAGCTGCTTGGACATCCCTGGCTCCCAAAAACTCCTGGCCAAGGAGCTGGTGCTGCTCTTCCCAGGGATGAAAAGGTGTCAGTGGGCTGAGTAGGGGGGCATGTAAGCACAGCCACTCCTGAGGGGGCAGAGATCCCACTCTGCTCACCAGCCTGCCTGAAAGACCATAATACTGAGGGGAACTGAAGCAGGGAAGAGCCAAAAAGACTACAAAATTGGGTCCCCCTTCTGACTGAAGCCGGAAACTAATGAATAGATAATAGTGTGCTGCAGACATCATGGACCAGCTCCAGAGATACATTACCATAAAAATAAAAATCTTTTCCATTCTTATTTATTTTTTTTTTTAAACATTATTTTTTTTTTTTTTTTTTTTTTTTTTTTTTTTTTTCATCTGTTTTGTAGCAAGGACTACCTCTTCCACCTTTGAATGAGTTGTGTAAGAAGATTTTCTGGAGGGAATACATAAGAAAACCATCCAGCCTAAACAGCTTAACAATAATAACAGCTGTAAAAGTGACTTTTCCCTCATTCTTTTACAGAACCAGAAAAGAACCAATAAATCTAAAAGTTTGTCATGTCACAACTCCCACCACCCCAAGATTCTAAAGTTTTGTTGCCATCAGAATGACCTACAGAGGAAGAGGTGGAGCTACCTTGAAAGGTTTAGGGCATGGCATTTTTTTAATATGAGAGGAGACATCACTAATCTTCATAATTTCGATTGCTCTTATTGTTTACTTAACAATAGGTGTATACACCAAGGAAGAGAAATTAATATACTCTGGATCAGTCTTCTCAGCCAAACACTTCCCCATCTCTCTTCAACAGTGTGTTTGAAATTGAATCAGGAAGTTTCTGCATTTTAAAGATGTTTCCTCCTGTAACTTTGAAAGCAGGTAACACCCTACCTGAAGCAAAAAAAAAACCTGACCAGACAACTTCTTTGATGCCCTTCTCTGCTCCTGAGTTTCCATCCTCATGCTCCCAAAGTGCAGCATCAGAGCAAGGCAGAGGTAGGGAATGGGAAGATGGGGGTGTTCCCTGAGACCATTAAAAAAGCTAGATACTTTAGTGATGATATTGCAGCTACAGAAATGGCTGGCACCGATGAACTGTTCAGTGGGATATGAATAGTCATCTCATATTTGTACCACTTCAATACAAAAATATATGCAGTGTATCTCTTTTAAATGATGTACCTTTAAATGCAAGGACATGGAGCAAAATACAGTCTCTGGTTGTTCAGTATAATAGCATTTAAATAGACCTGATTTGAACAGTTAGCTTTCTGAGGTATCCTAATTGCATCTCCCTTCTTGAGCCAGCAGAGACAGACTGAGTTTCGCAAGAGGTAGTTTGAAAGAGCTATTTCACCAAAAGTATGTAAAAATTACATTATTCGCATTTCCAAGATCACACATGCCATATTACTTCAAAACCCTCTAAAATCCAAATTTCAAATGGCAAAAGCCATCTTGTTTGTCGGTTTTCCTTTGGTCCTATCAGAGGATAGGCTGCAATCATGCCCAAAAGAAAAGGCTGAAAACTGCTCAGATCAAATTGCATAGATATCTTGAACTAAACTGCTCACTGTGACATTTAAAACACTTGGGTTGCTGCAAGATAGCATAAACACACCAAAGGGTGGTTTCATACCATAAAAAAGTTTTGTATACAATAAACATAATTCAGATCATCAAGGAGAATGAAAACTTCCAGAAGAAAACCCTGTCAATAACCAGGTTGCTCCATACACATGAAGATGTGCATCTAGGGGAAAATAACAGCTCATAGGCTCTATTAAAATATATATTAAATAAATTTACATGCCTGTAATGACACTGAGATTTTTCAAACAACAAAAAAACGTTTCCGACTGCATTTCAAAGAGTAAAGGCTACCAGCAAATTCCCTGCAAAAACAACTTAAATTACCATGCCACTTTTCCATGCATGTTCAAAAGCAAAATGGAGATGAATACGGAACACCAACTCTAAGATCTATTTTTCAAAGTGTTGAAACCAACACATGAAAGTGAAATATTTCTTAGTCTCCCTAACTATAGATCCACTGCATTAATGCAAGACAACGACTAAAAGCCATACCAAAGCATTTAAAGGATAAAAACAAGCAATGTGGTTTTCTCAAGGAAAACATAATAAACTAGCTGTAGAAGAAAAGAAAGTGTTCAGAATTCTAAGACAACTAAAAAATCTGCCTGTTAGACACTGAGGAATACCTAAGTGTGAAATTTCAAAACGTGAAATATCTAATTTACTTCTATATTTAAAATGCCTGTTCCTCTTAGGAATATGAAATAAGGTACATGAACAATAACCTGAAAAAACCTCAAGAAGATCTAGAGACAGATGGAAATGTAAACAAGTTTGAAGGATCTCTGCCAAAAGTCTGCTCTAATCCACTGTCCAATCATTAAAGAATAAACACCACACAAACCCTTTTGTTTTGAATGAATTACAGCCTGGAATTACTTGGCAAATACACAATGCAGAATGTCATGGAAATAAAGAAATAGAATCTAGCATAAAGGGACATATTTGCAAGTCATCTCCTTCTGTGCAAGATCACAAAAAGGTAAAAAATATGTCTTCAGGACTTTGTTGGCTAAAGGTATAGATAACAAACTTTTCACTTTTTGGTCATGAATCTGGCAGCAGCAGATTGGAGGCACTGCAAGCTGCAGGATACTGGGAAATTGGACTATCTTACAAAAGTTGCCTTGGAGCTGCCCCTGGGACCTGGTTTTCTCTGTCCAAGCAGCCAGTGGGCCTCTGGGGAGGCAAGCACATCCTGGGGCAGCTGGCCTGTGAGGCAGCCGGCACCCCAAAAGGGACCTGAGGAGCAGCTTGTTGAGGCTGTGAGTGCAGGAGGCATGAGGTTACCACCCTTGTAGATGCATTTCAAATACTGCATCTTTATAAGGTATGTAAGAAAGAGACTAACTTTAATTCTTCCACAGACCTAGCCCTCTGGTAGTTTAGTTGGCCAGTATCTCTGTTGTGATTTACATCTCCTTCACAGTAAAATGCCTCTTGTTTTAGGAACAGAAAATACCCTTAACAACCTCCTGTTCACTCCACTCTCTTGCGGTAGCATGCTTCTTTAATTAAGGGTTATCATCAGAGAAGCTGTTCAACATGGAGATCATGCTTCATAAAAAGAGGCTATAGATGCCTACAGCGCAGAGAGTTAGACTTCAATGAGGTCATCAGTGTTCAGTTCCTCTCTAGTTCTGTGCTCCCAGTGGTCCCCTTCATTTGGTGGTAGGAGCAACACCTACCAGGAGATATCTGTTCAGGCAGGAAAATGGACACATTGATTTTAATACTTGACTAATTAGCTAATAAAACTAAGTTTGATTAGAAATAATTTCTATGTGTTCTTTCTCACACAGATTACCCTGACAAGATTCCCATATGAAAAATCCTTCCACTTTCAAATTCCCACCAGCTGTAACGCTATCCTGCAACATATTGTAGCAACTATGAAAGAATAATTTTTTTGCTGACAATAGAGGCACATAAAAGGACAAGGTGTCCTTCTCATTGATGCCACCATAGATTGGAAGTAATTCTATTAAGGACAGCATAGACCTGTCAGACATTGCAAATCCATATTTCTCAGGGAGAGAAGAGAGCAAGAGCTGGAGACAGGAATTTGGTAGGAGAGTAGTAGTCAATTGCATTAGGAGAGCATGGCATTGTAGGGTATAAAGCTTGGATTATACTAATATATATATCTACATAGACAATATGTATCTCAGCAAGATATTAATCTGTCGAGCTGTTGGGGAAGTCTATTAAGGATGCAGTGGCATAGATGTATTTTCCTTGTCTAGATTCATCCCAGTTTTTCCCCTTTTTCCAAGAAACTTCACCTTCAAAATAGGCAAATATTAGTGTTCCATTTCTGTGATTAGTTATATTTGCATATGCTTTCTGCGTTAAAGATGTGTCTATGCCCAGCTGAAATAGCTCCTTCCCGCTGTTTCCCCCCTTGCCTTTTGCATCAAATAGGTATATCAAGTAGGCTATTCCTTCTAACCTATCCTATTTCATCCTATCGTATCCTATTCTATCCTATTCTATTCTATTCTATTCTATTCTATGCAAAGAAAAGTCACCTGTGCTCTCTGATGCAAAAGCAACTGTGCCTTTATTTACCATACACATACCTTGTCCTTAGCCCATTGGCTAGGAAGATCAAAAATACAAAGGAGCATCTGGAGGAGACGGGTGTGAAACAGGGTCATTAGGGAAGAAGCCAGCAGGGTTCTTCAGAGACCCAATCTTAAGTTTACCTAAAGATCTATTTATTTTCCATGCAGGAAATAGGCTAAGACATCTAAAATGTCCTTCTTTCCACATGCATACCCCAAAGGCAGCTGCTGAAGTGGTTGATTCAAAGTGGTGGCATTCACAGACCTTGCACGGCCCAGCTGTGGTATAAAGCAAGTCAGATCAGATATACAGTCCTGCTCCCCCCCTTCACACCTCTCTTGTCTGTCTCCTTCCAAGTCCCCTTTTCTGCCTCTGTAAAATGCAAAACTTCTATACAGTTAGGGGATTGTTTTGCATGATGTCTTTTCACATCATAATTGGGAAATGTGTTAAATCATCTGTTAGCTTTGGTAGTTGAAACATGCTGGCTGAGGCCTGTGAGGTGTGGAGGCTCCCCTACTGGGACAAACAACAGCCTCTGAGCTGGAAGCAGGAGCTGGGAAGAGCCAGGAGAACAGGCAAGGGAGGCAGCTGGAAGCGGAGAGAAAGGCTCAGCAGGGGATTTAGAGAACCTGGCATGGGGACTCAGTCATGCCTGGCACAGTACAAAACACAGCGTAGTGCCAAGTGCAGCTGCCCGCCTCCCCAGCTGCAAACAAAGGTACAATCACACCCATCAGTTTCACTGTGGAGTAGCAATGAGTGAACTTCTGAATGTTTGGAGGTTGTTTCACTGCATGGTGCAGGTGATTAGCTGAGCCCCTTTGGCCTGCAAGACCAAATTTGAACCTCTTGTAGACAAGCTTAACTGTGAGATGGGGAAAGTTTTTAACTCCCCTTCACAGACAGTGCAGAATGGCTTGAAAATGACAATTTGAAATTTTCACAGAACTGAACTTCTCAAACCTGAGAAACGCTTTGCTTCATTTTCATTGTGGATGAGAGCTTGTAGCATATGTTGGGCATCCACACACATGGATAAGTGCAGCATTCACTGAGCTTTACAGGCACCCTTTTGGGGAGGCAATACAATAGCATTTGGTATATGTGCCCATATATTAAGGAAAATTGACTTGCAGTATTTCTCTTTGAATGTTCAGCTGACACAATCTAGTGTCTACCCCCCCCTCAGCCCCAGATATCCAATCGTATAGGCATTAATAAAAATACTAGAAGAGCCTTTTTTATATTATCCAAGAAACAATCCTAATTTCTTAATACTTAAGACTTTCATTCTGCTCAAATTAATTCTTGATAGTGACCTTGCTTTCATATCCATTTTTCTGAGTAAAATCTGTGAACAAGGAATCTGTAGCACACCTATGTTTTCACCCAAATCACTCCTACATAGGCTTGTTTGCCCTGCTGCACATGCCTTATATGAATGCTCAACGCCTCCTTACTCCACGGTCTGCTGAACTCCCCCAGGTTGCTTTCTACTCAATTGCACTGCTGAATACAACCTGCAAACATTAGCATCTTACTTTGTTGTCTGGCTGTCAGCTCTGTGTATGCAGATGCTTCCACTGTTCTTTAAACCTTTCCAAATCGTGCGATCCTGCCATTGAAATTTGTTGGCAGTGGCACCAGGTTTATGTATGTGGGGAATTCTGTAACCTTGCAGAGCAGCAGCAAAATTATCCTGATTCTTAAGGAACTGCAGATTTCACAGGCAGCAGTGAAATGGAGATACTCCTTCATTCACACTACAAGCCTCAGTAATAAAGCCTCATGAGACAGTACTTTCCCATCTTTCAATCGGCACACATCTGGAACTGATAAGGAATAGGTCAGTGCTCCCATCCTGTGTGGCAGAATACGGTGGGGACTCCAGCAGTTCCTCTAGTGAAGCTGGGTGCAGTGTTATACATTGCTTAGGTAACTCTGAAACGTATACTGGGTTAAATCCATCTTTTACAGCATATATCATCACCACATGGAACTTCCCCCCCCCCCCCCCAAACCACATCCCCAGGGCTAGTGTAGGAATAAGCCCTAGTGGAGGACTGTGCTGGAAATCCCAAGAATTCTCACTTGCCCTTACACTGAGGTGACAGTGACAAGGCTTGACCAAGACACAGTCATGTGCTGCCCCACCCAGCCACCCCCCACCAATGCAGAAATCATGCAGTTAAGCATAGAAACAGGATGGAGCGCATCTCTTAGCCTGCAAAGATGGAGACCTTCTGTGCTTGCTGAATTTGATTTTTAAGTTAATACCAGAAGTGTGTTCCCCCTTTGGGGAGGTGACTTGGTGAATCCCATTAACTGCTCATCTCTCCCGGCTACCTGCAGGTACTATCAACACACCTTCTACCAGCACTCCTGGGATACCTGAGACACTTGGCAATTAATCTGCAGGATCTCAAGTAGAAAATTATCTCTCTGTAGAACAAGTCAATTTGGACTGCTGTCCATTTTAAGACATAACACAGAAATGACTGCATGAAATCCTGAGTGTGCAGCCACCTCTCCCACTTAGCTCCTTTCACTCCTGGGATTTATATAGGTGGTAACGGACAGTGTTATTATACAGAAAAAATCACAGTCTGAGTGTGGAAAAAGCTGCACCCAAAACTGAGCAGCAGCACTTATGGAACCATCTGGCTACCACTGCCTGCATCTGTGTGAAAATGCTGGATCCAGCCGGCTTCTTGGAGCAGGCTCAAAGAGCTGGGGATACAGAAAAGGTTTTCTTAATTTTCATCATGGAAAGCAACATTTTTAACACATAAGAATCAGGAGCTGCACGTTGCAGATGAGAGACAGAATTTCTATTTCCTACATGCAGAGAAATCATTGAAGTGAATATGTTTTATTGATTATTTTGATTGTGGATCTGAAGAACAGGATCTATTCCAAGTGACATCTGCCATTTAAAACTTTAGCAACATGATAATTAAATAAAAATCAGTTAACTTTAAATTTATTTCTATCAATTTATTTTCCAGAACACTGAACTGTGCTCCAGATTAGATAGTGCCCTCCTCAGAATGTAAAATGTATCATTTCAAGGTTCTTTATAGATACTTCAAATTTTCTTGAGAAATTGAAATCTGTTGCTGTGAATACTCATTCAATACAAGTAACTATGCCTCTTACCATGCAAATCATGATGCAAAACTGAAAAAAAGGTTTTTCTTGGAACAGCTTCACAGGTCTATCAAAAATGGTAATGAAATACTGATATAAAATTAAATCTATGCATACAAAGTGAAATGGTAAATTCTATACTTTCTATTAAATATCTAAAACAAAAATCATAGCTTTCTGTGAATACTGCAATGCATAAAATAGGCATTATTATAAATCTAATAACATCTATTCTAAATGGAATTTTCTTTGATGGTGGGGTGGGAACTTTGTAAATTCATCATGTATATGAATAATAATGAATAGTCAGTTCAGTGCAAATCTGGTGCTACCGATTCATTTTCCCCACTTCCAGGTGACTGAGTTCACAGTAGCTCAACAGCTTCAGACTTTCATACTTAATGAAATTGTGAGCAATTCTTTAAAGTTCCCACAAAAGTGGTTAATTTATAATCAAGGCATGAGCAGTAAGTTACTTTTCTCTCACTTAACATTAAAGTAACATTAATTACTCAACATTAATTAATGTTAATTGTTTTACCAAAGGCGCTTTATTCTCCCAAGTTCCCACTCAGTTAAAGCCTCACTCATACTTTGAACAAACAGATTCCAAAAATAAACCAAGCCAAATCCCAGAACCCCAGGAAGTGCTCTCCTGTCTGAGAATGTCTTGGCAAAATCTATCTGTATATCTATTTGATATATTGACATTGTCTCCAACATCAGGCTTCCTGGTTCCTCTCTATGTTAAATACATTTACTGCCCAGCTTCTCTGTGCTATTATCCTATGAGTCAGAGAAACAAAGCACAATGTTTGTCTGCCCTAATTTGAGCAGCTAGAGTTAGATGTCACCCCAGGCTCATCCACTGAATAGTCCTCTGGAAACATCCCTATCTCTACTTCTCCTGCCAGGGCAGTGCAAAGTTATTGTCTCAAACTTAGACATCTTAATATTAGATCAGAGTCAGATAAAATGTAGCCCAGCATAAGTGATTTACCTAAAGTGCAATGCTGAGAAAAAGACCTTATCTCTCAAGCCCAAATACCTACTAGGCTATTCTTTCTCTTCCCCAATTCAAAACAGAGCAACAGCCATTGTTTAAAGTAATACTTACAGAATTTACAGTTTTTTAATGTTCTAATATTGCAGTCTGGTTAGTTAGAAAATTATTTCCTCATATGGAAAAGTTAGAGAGCCTTTCTCAGTAAATCACCTGGTATATATAGTGTTTGGAGGTGATTTTTTTTTTATTTTACATTATCATCACTTAAAATGTTTCTAATTCAGAATTTACAATATCTTTCAAATTAGTTAAGATTTTATCAATTATATGTACTTGTTCATAGATCTATTATTGCCATAGAATTTTTTAGAGTGAATCTCAGGGAGATTCAGTAGATCACTTTTTTATATGCAAATTAGAAGAGATTACTAAAGAGTTTAGTGAGTCAGCATACTTGATGCCTGAGTGCAAACTGTCCCACATGTTTATGAGGTGAAGAAAAAGGCAGATATGAAGTACAAATGGTCATGAGGATATAAACAGTATCAACATAAGTAACCTGTCAGAAGTTATGCTATGAGATTTTAACCACTAGGTAAAAAAATATCTTTATAACCTGTTTATGTATTTTTTAGTATATATTAATTTATAAATAGACCCTCCTTGCAAAGTCTCATCTTAAAAATGTATAAAGATTTAAAACCAAATCACATCAAACATATCCTCCGTCTACTTTAATTGAGAATGCTGTGCCTGATGTCCCTGGCCTGAAAGATACACTATTCCAAGTCCGGGCCAACTAAAACCAAGTTACAGCCATATGTTTGTAAATAGAATTGACAACAGATACCTAAAAATCTTCATTTAACCCAGAAGTAATGTATTTCTCATGTAACAATCAGGAATAAAAAGTCATCAAGGAGATTCCATAGTCAGACAGTTATGCACGCACTCATTGTTAGGGAGGTAAGTGACAACAATCCTTTGGATAATGTCCTGTTTTAACCACAAAACCCATATTTGTTTGCACCTTAGCCTAGATAAAGCAACCCCTATGTGCTTTCTAGTCTGCTGGTTAATGCAGCTATTTGGCACTTACCAGTAACTTTTTAAAAGTTGTTGAAAAGATGGCTCTTTACATACTGGTTTTAGAAGGCTTCATGAATATGGTACAGATACCACTATAACTAACAACATTTTTCCATCGTCATTTTTATTTCTCACTTTGAGAATGCAAAACACATCAGCTTTATTAAAAAAAAAAAAGGAATAAGTTACTCAACTTTGGCAAATTGCTACCTGTGTAAGATTGCACCTTCAGAACACAGGTATTAAAACCTCATTGCATAAGGTTGGCAATTTTCTCAAAACTGTAATGAGAGTGAAATTGCTCCTGCTTTACTATTTACAACATAAAGTGGAGCTGAACTGGGGGTTTCATATTGGAACAATGATTGATTTTGGAATAGAATCTTTAATGTTTTATACAGGCTTTTTTTTCATATACTAATTGAAGTCAACTCTGATTGTACAATTGCCTGCTAAGAAGAAAAAGAATACAGAGATTTTTTTGCAGACATTTATATTTAGTCCTTATGAGTCTCTTAGTATGTCATCATAAACTGAGTAAAACATGAACTGGAGATACTAATGGCTTTGTTTTCATTTTCTTGTCTTAAAAAATGGTAAGACAAAATGAACTGAATTCAAACTTGTTGTGAGCCTTACAAATTTACATACAAACTGATAGCAAAAATAAACTAAAACACTTCTACTCTGATGAACTACACTTTTCATCTTGGATAGAACTGTCTTCTATGTCCTCCTGGATATTAGTTTTTGTGAATTCCCCTGTTAGGCTGCTTGTTAAACTTTTTCATCAGTAACTGTTACAGTAAAAAAAACTATAACATTTTATCTGATATGTGAGAACACACTGTAAACAAGATAAAGTTTAAAAATCTTCCTTGGAGGGTTTCCAAATCTAGCAATGAAGCGCTGAGTCCTTTATTTCCTTACTTTAAAAGCCCATTTAGAATATATAACTTTTAATTTCCAGCAACAAATAGCCTCCTAAAATAATTTTGATTTAAAAGGTCATCTTGCCAACCCTAATGGGCAATACTGAGTATAAATATCATAAAATTTCCACTGAGATGTGATTTCTGCTATGCAGAGATCTAAGCTTGTTTAAATGCAGCAGAAGTCCTAGTTCATGGCTTGTCTCATGCAAGAGGCAGGGTTGTTTTTTCTCAGTGACCTGCTATGATGGTTTTCATCCTGGAAAATCTTGTGTAGATTTCCTCAGAGAAAAATATCAAGAAACATACCATTGATTGTCCAAAACCAAGCAGGGGAACTGCACTAGTAAACAAGCAAAAACCCAAGAGGGCAAAGAAACCTTTGTATGAATGTGTGGGCTATAGGAAACCACAGCATTGAACACATATACCCAGCACAGCATTCCCAGGACAGGTTAATGCATTCCCATCCACTCACAGCAGCACCAGTAGGCATAAGCTCTCAAGTGAACATGACCAAATTACAACAGCTTAATAACTTACTGCCTCTCAGTTGAATTATCAAACCACAGCTTTGATTTGACAGAGCTTTGTCATGGTTCAACCCCAGCCAGAAATTAAGCACCACACAGCTGCTCGCACACTCCCCCATTGGGATAAGGAAAATAACTAGAAGGGTGAAAGTGAGAAAACTTGTGGGTTGAGGAAAAGACAGTTTAATGAGTAAAGTGAAAGTCACACATGCAAGTAAAGCAAAACAAGGAATTAATTCACCAGTTCCCCTTGGCAGGCATTTCCAGGACAGCAGGGTTTTATCACGTGTAATGGTTACTTGGGAAGACAGATGCCGTCACTTCATATGTTTCCCCCTTTTTCTTCCCCCAGCTTTATATGCTGAGCATGATGCCATACAGTATGGAATATCACTTTGGTCAGCTGGGGTCAGCTGTCCTGGCTGTGTTCCCTCCCAGCTCCTTACACACCTCCAGCTCACTCACTGGATGGCTCATGTGAGAGGCAGAAAAGGCCTTGACGCTGTGTGAGCACTGACTCAGCAACACCTAAAAGATCTCTGAATTAATACTGTTTTCAACACAAATCCAAAACAGAGCCTATGCTAGTTACTATATAGAATATTAACTCTACTCTAAACAAAACCAGCACCCTTCCCCAGTGATGAGCCAAAACACAGTGGCTGAAACTCTTAACTGCATTAATCTCATCAAATTTTATTGTGGTTTGGACTACCTCACTTTATCTCCCAGTTCAGTCAGGCTCATCCTGCAGATAGGGACAATTAGGGCAGCTCCTCTGACATGTGGTAACATATTACACTGCCAGTATCTAATCTTTGATGGTTGCATGCTCATTTGCCACCAGCCAAAGCTTAATTCTCCTTTTTGATTATTTTTTACAGTATACGATCTTAAATCATCCTGAGAAAACATGTCTATTTTTAGTTTTTAAGCAAAACATTATACTAGGTTTTTCTTTAAGAATAATACTGCTGCATAGCATAAATAAGACATAAAACATTATTAACACAGCTATATTGTTATTATATACTATGTGTTTGTAATCTTTAAAAATATGTATTTTCAGTTTCATGAGCACACACTCTAGACATGTGTCCAGCACCACAAGTAATACCTGCCATTTATGTTTTCATAGAATCATAGAATGTTTTTGGGTTGGAAGTGATCTGAAAGATCACCTGGTTTGAAACCCCCTGCCGTGGGCAGAGGCAACTTCTACTAGACTGGGTTGCCCAAAGCCCCATTCAAGCTGGTTTTGCTCCCTGTCTGCTCTGCTCTCCAGGGGGAGAGCAGGGGGTGTAGTGGCTTATTAATTTTTGTCAGGGCCTTTGGTTCAGTTCTGGTTGCGAGCTTGTTCCAGGGGCCAAGAGGTTCTACTTGCCCTGCCACAACAAGCGAGGAAGTGGTCATTGTTCCTGCAGGAGGGCATTTGCTCCACACCTCCCAGCCTGGCACCCAGAAACCCGCAGCACAGAGGAATTTTGTAAGCTAAATCTATGAGATCACACATAAAAAGGAAGCTGGTTTGCAAGGCAAAAACACAATATAAACTTCCAAGGAAGCTTTCTATTATAAAGAAATAGTTGACACGTCATGATTGAATATGCTAACACACTTGAAACTGAAACAGCTTTACAAAGTTATTTCCTATATAATGCTCAGAAAGGCATTTTGGCAGCAGGGCAGGAGGAAGTCAGCTCTGTCATTCCATCAGTTCCTTCAGAGAAAAAGGAGACAATAGGGAATGTAAGTATAAAATAGACACCTTCAAGTAAAATACCCTCTGTCACCACTGTGAAGAATTAATTTTGGCAAGCTGACATCTCTGGTTGTTTTGCTGGGAACCAACACTTCATTTGCCTGGATATTAACTTTCAGATTACTAGTGAAGATAAGGACAAATTTTACCCTTTTCACTCATGGGTTGCAAAGACAAACCTTGTGACAAGAAGTAAAATGTGGAACTCATTTTAAAAGTATATCTGATGTAACAGCAACCATTGGAATACATCCCATTCATAATTATAAGACTGGAAAACTTTAAATTAGGTCAAACTTCAGCCCCAAATTAAAATGAAAGCTTCAAGGGCTTAATGCATACCAGCAAGACATGCAATGTTGCATCTGCTTTCACACTGGCTACTTGAAGGCTAAATTGATATTAAATGCAAGAATGTTAAATAAGTGGGTTTTGTTTTAATCAAGAGCTAGCATTTTCTTTGCTCATCAGTTTGTGCTAGAGGGCCATGAAACTGACTCAGCAAAACTGTCAGTGCTTACAGCCTCTGCAGCCTACTCCCCAGTTAAGCTGAGCTACTGATTTAGCTGTAAAAATATTTCACTAGTTGGAGTTTCTAAAATTACACATGGAAACAAGACATAGGTTTGTCAAATCTCTCCTGAATATAACAGCAAATCACAAGAAAATTACTTTCACAAAATCTATTTACCAGAGACAATTCAACTTAGATGAAATATTTGCTTTTCCACAAAGGTTTGCTCTTCCAAATTTAACAGCAAGGTTGACTGCAAAAACAAAAGCTGTTGAGCTGCCACAAGCTACATAATGAAATGGTGGCTTTATTAACAATAGATGCTAGAACTGCTGACTCCCACACTTTCAACCCTAACCAGTAGACTACCCTAACATCCTGCTGGGGATAGGTAGGGACCCAGTAGGAGTCATACTCTATTGTTTTCCCCTTCCAACAGAAAGAGTGGTAGTGGCATGTGGAAAGAAGTGACAATATGCTCTCTGTAGGCCATAGGACACAGCTCTGAAATGACACAGTAAGAAATAAAATTAAATTAAAATAAAATAGTCAGGAAAAGAAACCTAGTTAATGGGAGAAAAATCTCCTGTTGTCATACATTAAATCTGTAGGCTTTGGAATGAAACAAAACCTTCCTCATGCATAAAGAGCAAGTAACTTACATTCTTGTTGCTCCTTTTAAAATTACCATTTCATGATGGTAAGACTAGTGAACTCTCTACTGTGAACCCACCTCTCAAAGGCATTTTTTCAAAGTAACAAGGTTACCTGCTGGAAATCTAGCATCAAAGATATAGCACTGTCATACAGGGCAGCAGCAAAAAGTACATGAAATTCACTGTTTCTGATTTAACTGCATACAGCAAGGAGAAAGTTCAGTGATTGTTTTTGCAGCTTTGGTTTTGTGTGTGTGTGTGTCCATGAAGGCAATATCACCAGGAAAACAGCACCAAAACCAAGCCAAAAAAGCCCAACTGCTGAACCTCTTAAAGACCCCTGCTAAGTTATCACCAGTTCAATATCTCCCTTTTTTCCCTACACCCATTTTGAGAGCTGAAATAACCTGCAAATATTAGACAAGATATTTGGGTAGTACAACAGATAATTGCTTGAATTAATTAATGCAAACTTATTTTCCACTCTGTCCAGGGATGCAAAAAACCAAATATAACTAACAGAAGGGTGAAATAACAATTATTCCATTTTATTTTGACTTCTAATCACTTTCCCCATGCTGTATCAAAAAGTATATAGATAAACAGCCTCTTTTTTAGTATGATCTTGCTAAATATAATCTATTCCTTAAAAGCAGAATTGGCAAAAAAAGTTACTTTCTTGAAGTGGAGCAATTAGTTTATTGAAGCTAGGATAACATACAGAAAATTTACTCAGAAGTCTGGGATCTTCTTTTGTTGGTTTTTACATCACAGACTACCTTGGTTAGGAATGTGGTTAAAAAAAAGGAGAAAAATTCCCAAGGAAACAGGAAGCAACCATTTGAAAACAAAAAAAGGAAAGGGCAGCTACTTAGTTGAGGTTGGGGTATTGTCCTGGGTTCAGCAGTAGCAGTCATTTTTCTCCCTCTTAGTAGCTGTTGCAGCGCTGTATTTTTGACTTTCAGCCTGGGAACAGCACTGACAACACCAGTGTTTTTAGCTACTGCTCAAACATTTAATCTTCCCAAGGACTTTCTGGGACTCATGCTCTGCCAGGGAGGAGGGGAAGCTGGGAGGAAGCAGAGACAGGACACCTGACACAAACTAGCCAAAAAAGGTATTCTATACCACAGCATGTCATGCCCAGGATGTAAAAACTGGGGGCAGGGATCCAGAAGGGTGAGATCACTGCTGGGTTGGGCTGGGTATCAGTTGACTGGTGGTGATCAGTTGTATTCTCTTCCCTTGTTATTTCCCTTATTGTTATTATTGGTGGTAGCAGCAGTGATTTATGTTATACCTTAGTTACTGGACTGTTCATATCTCAGCCCATGGGAGTTACATTCTTTTTATTCTCCTCCCCATCCCTCTGGGAGTGGGGGGAAGTGGGAAAGAGGGGGGAGTGAGTGAGGGAACTGCGCGAGTTACACCTGGGCTTAAACCATGACAGGTATCTCTCTAAGAATACTTCTACTGCCTTCAGTTCAGCATCACACACACTTCCCTCCTGCTGCTTTCAGGATGTCATTCCTCTCTCATGATCAGCAGTGTCTATCTCCACACCACAGGGAAGGCACCCACCAGGGCAGGGTGTTACCTCCATAGCCATCCTGCTTGGAGGTAGGGGAGAGGGCTCAGGCCCCAGTCTGGTCTGGGAACTCAGCCCACTTGGGGAATACAGCCACCCCAGACACTGATCCAGGTAGGAGATGGGTATAGTCCATCCTTGTTCTGCACGAAAATCCATGCCCAAACACTTCTTTTACTTTCTTTCTGGAGTAATAATATTTTGGGGTCTTTCTGCTTGAACACTGGGCCAATGTATCAAACATGTGTTGTGTTTCTTGCTCTGAGGCAAGGAACTGCGGTGGCTGAAAGATGCCACCCCATCATGTCTTTGCCCCCATCACCTCCCTTAAGATCTGCATCCTGCACTCTGTAAAAGACAGTGCAACACCTGTTCATAATCTCTTACCTTCAGGGTTTGTGTTTTTTCTTTTCCCCTGGTTTTCTTTTCAAGTGATAGTTTATTCAACACGATGCTTGCAAGTCTTTGATGGTGCAAGGTAGAAAATCATTGCACAAAGAGTGTAACTCCCGGCAATCTGATCTCTGCTTTTAACACAAAGCAACATTAGATTTATCAAAAAATATACTGTTTCTACCTGCAGTTTAGAAACCTTTGTTTTGTTTTTGATGAGCTATTGCTTATGTTTCTTTCATCAACTGCCTTTCAAGAGAAGAAAGAGTATAGCCTTCTTCCTTCAGAAGCAGACTTCTCAGACAAATCCCTCTTGCCCTAGAAATCCCTCTTTACGGTCAAATTTCTTTCCTGGATACTTGATTAGGGACTTCCAGAAAAAGTCAGTAGGAGCTGCTTTCAGGCCTTTTAAGTCTGGCCTGGCTGAAAGTAAAGAAATATAAAATTCCAACAGAAGAATCTACCTTTTCAGAAGAAATCCTTTCAAATATTTGAGTCAACTAGAAGCTTGTTTTTCCATTCACTTTCAAAGAAACAGGGCGGTACACTTAAGTACAGTGAAAAAGAAATAAATATTTTATTTAGCCCTTAGTTTAAAAAACCAAAGCTGTCTCAATATTTGTTGCATGAGGAAACAAAATATAGGATGTATTTTCTTTGGGGAAAATATTACAATCTTTCACCAGGATGAAATATATACATAGATGTGTAGTTATCAATTTGGGAAATTTATAACCTTAAAATAAATCCCAGCATAGTCAAACACACTGTTGAAATGCTAGTGAGTCTTTTACATGCTATAAACATATCGGTCTCATTACCAAGGTTCATCTTTGACATACAATTTAATGACAAAGAATCAAAAACTTTGAAATATTAGTGCGCAGTTAGAACAAAAATGGCCAGGGTAATGAACAGTCCTACTACAATATCATCTTTGCGCTGCTCAGAATATCTACTCCTTGCACATTAAATAAACATGGAAAAATATAACTAGGGTTATATAGATTTTGAAGTGGATTTCCATATCAATTTAGCAATATCTCCATGAAGAAAATACTATTCTGATGTGATTTGTTCACTTAAAGATAAGGCCATGGTCCTAAGCACACCAATAAAGATTCAAGGTTTTATAGAACTGTAGTTACACGGAAAAAAATAATTCAAAAGCACATCTATTCTATACATTTTGAAAACTGCACAGATCCAAGCCCCAGTCAAGTAAACTAATTTGAGCAGTTCTTCCCATTAGTCACATTCCAACATGCTAAATTAACAAAAGACCATTATAATACCTTTAAAATTAATAGCCAGGCTGTCTTTGACTGCTGTTAGGTAGGGATTTCAAGTTTCTTTGCTAAATATACGTATTTTTTTTCCAAGCCTCAAACTGCAGAGCTAGTGTAGAGCTTTGGAGGAATGATCTAAATTCTCTCCTGCTTTCTGCATTGTTAGCAAAGGTGCTGGCAAGCATTCACAGAGCACACTCTTTGCACTGCATAAAATTTTAAGTAGCAGAAAGAAGTCCAGAGCCATCTTAAGATGTTAGATCTAAAGATGCTCACAGTTCAGTCTAAATTGAACAGTTTTGTAAAAGATGGTGAAAGGCATATTGTACGAGAACTTAAGCAGGCCGCATGTTTCAGCTTCCTCAAGCTAATAGAGAAATAAGGAACTCAAAGTGGTAGAGAATGGGCAGGTGAGATTAGGAAGCTGGGAAGAGAAGGATTATGCTGGACATTGAGGATGCCAAAATTTGCAATGAGGGAAAGTACATGTGGGGGTTCAAAGTAAGCACGTGTAGGGACTTACTTCTTGTTTTACCTGACGTGAATTGGGAGTAAAGCCTTCCTTTAAGATAATTCCACTAATTTATATTATTTATAAATGCCAATAACAAAGAAGATATTAGATATTTTGAAATCAACCACTAGCTCAGTTATGGGCTGAAGAAATCTTTTCATCCATGGATGCCACCTTCATCAAGAATAATTTGTAACTTGGCCAACTCTGTACTTGCTTAGTCAAATCATGTGTGAAACAGCTTTTACATGCATCCCCTATTTCTGCTAGTTATCTGGAGAAAACCAGATTCATTCAGGTGCATTGCCTTCATGGTACTATCATTGCCTTATCAATACCTCCTTTCCCATCATGTCCAAGCACCCTATAGGAGCTTCAGAAGGAGAATTACAAATGCTATTAATATACATGTGAGACTGTATTGCTGATTTCTTCACAGCTCTCTCATACCTACTGTTTCCACACTTGAAATCACATTACTTATTCAAGCCCTGAAAAAAAAAAAAAAAAACAAACCCCAAACAACAAAAAAACAGGAAAAACCCACCGAAATAAAACCACAAAAAAACAACAAAGTGAACACAAAGGAGCAGATTAAAGAAGAAAAGGAAAAGTAGATGAGGTGAGTAATCCAAACACTTTGTTATGAATAATAAATATTGTTGGGCTCAGAAAGCAAAAGATTGGATTTTTTTCTTTTCTTAGAATATTTATTACAGAAATTAAATCACTGTTTTTATCTCTAGTTTGGGGAATGCGCTTGCAGAAAAGATGAGTTCACTTCTTTTGCTATCTACCAGCACAATAATGTCCCATTTCATTTTCCTGTTATAGTATTACTTTTCATGTGATTATAGTTGTGTCAAAGTGTACTTCCTCTAAGCACGCAGAAGCAGCATAATGTCTTTCTATGAAATGAGAGAAATTGTGAAGTTATTTGACTGTGTGATCCATTATAATGTAATATCTAGCCTGATGCAGCGGTATATTAGCTAGCTTCCTCTACAGTCTGAAGTTCTTGCAAATACTTACCCCTGTGACACTGTTTCAGGCCCCTGTAACACACAAGTGGTGAACTCATAGGCATCCAGACATTAGTTCTAAGAATTTTAAGGGAATATTTTATTTCCCATTTCTGCCATTTATTCTTTTCTATGGCTTCTCATTAAGAAATTTTTCAAGTGTGTGACTTAAAAAAAAATATAGAAATTTCAAAACCCCCACCATGTATCCTGAATGTTCTTGTGCAAATACTCATACAAAATTAAGGTTTAAAGTATTAGAATTTTTGAAGAGCAATTAAAGATGTCAAGGCAAATTATTTTTGTAGGGGCAAAAAACTCCACCTCATTTTAATGGCAAAATTCCCAGTGGAATTCCCAATGGTTTTTCCTAAAGGCTATTTGCTGGTTTTGTGTATTTATCTCATCCATTTCAACACTTACTTACAAAGGTATGAGTAACTTTGTGAATTTCTAGACTCAAGAATGGATGACGATGGCTTAGGTGAGCTCTTGCAGATGAAACCAATGTTATGGCATTGGATTGAGGAAAGAAACAAGATGTTATACAGATGATACGTTTTTGCAGTTGAAGTCTACAGACTCAGAGTCATATTAAATCTAAGCTCTTTTTAGGGCATGAAAAAGCCTCACAACCCTAAGTCTTTCCTGACTCATAGTTCTGGTGTTAGAGCTCTGATGCAGACCCAGCTGTCTTACTGAGAGGCAATTACAATGGTGAGCAGTGGCTAGGAATGACTGTGGGGATTGGCAAATGACCTGAAATAGAAGGAGATAGATACCTACTGGCCTCTCATGGATTTTCAGGCATTTACCTGAATATGCTATAGAAGCCTTCAAATTATATTAGACCATTCAAATGTCTTGGTGGCCTCTACCAAAGTTGTCCCATAGCAGGTCACTTCATCTATGGCAACCTCTGGGTGCTAGAGGCTGAGAAATACCTTAATCAGATATATTGTCTTTTGGTTAGATGAAATCTTCTGCTATTTGTATGGCACTTCTTTCTTTGGAAATAAATTCCATCAGCAATTTGAGGAAATACCACGCAGGTAATACTTAGATGCTCTAATATTTTATTTTCCAGTTTGAAGACAGCTAGAATACAAGCTAGGTCTCAGAATTAAAACAAAAAACTTATAATAAAATGACAAGTTAAATGAACACTGTAGAGTTGTAATCCTCCAACTGAATCTCACCAGGTATATATCATTATATCCAGTGTGTGATGATATATTAGTATAACATAATTTAATATATTACAATGGATCACAGCAGTGCTAAAAACCACATTTAGGGCTGCACATGTATGCAGTTTATGCCTCAACTTAGTTGTACCCTAGCCATATATTAATGTAGGAATCCAGATTCCCAGTGACCTTATATTTAAAGAGCTGGAAAAGAGTATTTTTTTGCAAGAATGAATCCCATTTGAAAAAGAAACTATATGGGATGAGCTAAAAAAAAAATTAACTGCCAGCAATGTTCCTTTTACAGAAAAGGAACTTAGTTTTTAAAAATAAAATCAAGAAGTATTCTTATGGTTGTTGGTTCGTGGCATGCAGACATTACAACAAAGGTAAGTATCCCAGTCATCCATTCTAATTAAAATTTAAATGGAAAACTGGGTTCTAATGAAGAAGAGCTTAGTGCTGGTCCTGAGGGATCTCCTGTCAGTGGGCAAAACAAAAAAATGCACGAAGGCAAAAGATTTTTCACACAGGCATTTACTTGATCTCTGCTGCACTCATATATAAAGGAAAGGATGGTGCCTTTTACTGAAAAAGAACCAATGTCGCTCTTCATGGTACTGCAATTTAGGGAGAAAATCTTTCTAAGCGCAGCAGAGGAGCAAACAACAATAAGGAAGAAATGATCCTATAATTCTGCCTAACCTAGCAAAGCTATTATACTATTGTTCCTTTTGGATTGTTTGACAGATCCGTTCCATCAGCCCACCCAAATTCCTGATGATAAGCATAGTGAGGGGTGAATCCAGACTTATCTTCCTACACCTGCACCTACTCAGACCTGGTTTCTGAAAGGTCAACATTTGCTGTACAGCTACAAAGGGCATCTAAGGGAAGTGCAAAGCAAGTTCTTCAATACACTTTTGTACACACCGTACATCTGCTTTTAAACTTTAAAATGATGTTTTAATGCACTGCTAAATGTAGTAAAAACAAAACTCCATCACACCCTTAAGCTAATAAATTGCCCTATGCGCTGAATTATAACCTGAGAAATGATTGAAATTGCTAAAACCATAGCATCTTCCAGAAATAGCTACATATCTCTAATGGTCTAATACACGACAATTGAAAATACAGCAAGCATACTGTATTTTTAAAGCCTGGCTCTATGCTACCTCAGAAATTTAAAGGAGTGGTTATAACCTAATTCAATGTCAATACTTTGTACCAAGGGTTTCTGGTAGTTGTGATTTAAAAAGAAAGAAAAAAAAAATCAGAAAAATTTAGGAGCTATAAGAGATCAATAAAAGCATCTCAGTTTGTGCAAGAAAATATGTTACGCAGCATTTTCCTATATGGACATTTAATTATGCTTTGTGCAAGTATAATAAATTGCATTTTTAAAATCCAGAACTCTCATTCACTGCAGATCCCCTTGCAGGATGTCTTTTTGCTTTTTATTGCACCCCCTTTCCAACAAGGTTATAAATGCGATATTAAGGCACTCTCTCTCCCTGGCTGTGAGCTTTCTGTAGATGAAAGTTAACTCCTGTCTTTCAAAACACTGTGAGTGGCAGGTCTCATACCAGTGTGGAAGAGAAATCTCGACACTAATCTATCATGAACAAAATACAATGTCTCCCCACAAACCTCCCTCTGCCACTGTGCTCAGAAGGTTGCAACAGCAATATTTCTCTGGCTATATTTGCAACAGAGAATGAAGAAAAAAAATAAAATAAATCACAAAGACAGATTTGGCATAGACAACTCATTGAGTTTGATTAAAATGTACCAAAATTCTATTTTTTTTTTTCATTTAACAGTAAGCTTCAGTCAATGTTGTTTAATGTCAGCACTGTTAATGAAGTTGTCAAGCTTGTCACTTTCACTGAATACCAACTTTGCTAAGAAACTGGTATTACAATTACCTCCAGCTCTATACGATTAAATTCATCAAAGCACACCAAGGCTCCAGATTGTGCCAGACCTTTGAAGAATTTCCCTATGGCTTTGTAGTCTCGTCCATCAGAACAGTTCAATACAATGCACTGCCAGAAGAGGCTAAAATGATAATTTTTTTGTTTTTTAAAATGTATAGAATTTGGCAACATTTATCACATGTAATTTGACCTCCCCCACTGCCACTCCCCAGCTTTGGAATTTACGGTATTTATCCAATCTGATCCTGTAATACAAAAGCAGTTTATGCAGTTCCTAACTAACTTGATCATTCACAGTAACATGTGAGATGTATTTGGACGTGATTTTAAAAATGAATCTCTAACATCAGGAAGACTAATTTAAAAGAGGGGCAGATGCAGTTTCATGCTCACCCAACTCCTGCACTTGAATATGCTTCTCAGCATCCCCCAATGAAAAATAAATTCTTTTAATGAAAACACATAACATTCAGAAAAAAAATTGAAAGTATGCAAACCCCTCCAATACTAGTGAGCAGGTGAGGGAGGAATGCTTCACAGTTGAAAAAGTCAATAGAAGAAAAGAGGTTCTTGGATTCCTCTCCTCTCTCTGCTGACACAAGGAAACCCCACCAGGGTGAGGTGGCTGTTCTCAGCATGAGGCACTTGGGTGGGAACTAATCTCTTTTTCTTCCATCTCCAAGTCTTCTTCCCCTACCTGGCTGCCTGGTAGCCTGAGAAGGCCCAAGGGTCCTGAGGGCAGCAAATTCTAGCGATGCAGCCAGGGCAGATACCTCTTTGGGCACTTCCTGGGTTGAGCACTTCTTGGCAGCCCAGGTGTTCCCTAAATCTTTTTGGTTTATTCCAAAATTGGTTTTGCTTTGTGTTCTTTCTATCATCCTGGAAATGAATGTACATCATCTTCTGAAGACCAAGCAGAATAAATCAATGCCCAGAAATGTGCTTTTGTGGAAAATAAAATGCCTAGGAAAACACATGAAAAATTCAAAAATAAGCATACTGATTTATACTGTGCTGGATGCACAATTTTTGTTCTGCTGTAGCTGAGTTGAAGAGTGCAGAGGGTGAAAAGGTGAATGCTGTACCACTGGTGTCAAAGCTAATTTGACAACAAACAAAAAGTCTAGAGGAATGCATAGTGCTTGCTTGGGTTGTATATGCAGTACAGAATAAAATTCTCAGATACATCCACAGAAAAGAGATATTACAATGAAAGTAAAGTTCTGAGTCTACATTGCAAGCTAAAGACTTTCCAAACAGCTACTTATAAGCCCTTCCAGGAGTAACAACCGCTTTTGATGTGGTGAAAGGGTAGCAAAGATGGACATCCAATGAAACTGCAGAGAAGATATTTCCTCCTGGCTTCCCACTTGCTGCACTACCCTCCCCAGACTGTTCTTATAAATAAAACACAACTGAAACTCTCAGGTTGATACTTCAAGACAAATGAAGTAGAGAGACTTTGACAGATAAATAGATCACCTGTGGAGCCATCGGGCTCCAGCTTATACTGAGGCAGAAAGTGCCAAGTAGAGCCTCACCTGCTACTCTCAGAACCTCAACTCCAAGGTATATAGATGTGTTGGACATGCAGGAGCAGACCAAATGGGTCACATCAGTATCCCCTCTAATCCACCAGAGGTCAATCTTTACACATGAGCCAGTAAAGCCTATTATGGGGCAGAAAAGAATAGGTAACAAAGCAAGAAAGCCACCATGGATATGTATTAATATTACTTACTTGTTCAGACCAAAACATTTTGGGAGGGTGGACCTATTCAAAATGGGATCAGAGACAAAATAAGGAAGAGAATAATTGATCAAATTAATATCTTAATTTATATATCAGTAACAAGTGGTGTCCCTCAGGGGTTGATGTTGGGACTGGTCTTATTTAACACCTTTGTTGGAGACTTTGACAGTGGGATTGAGTGTGCCTTTTGCAAGCTTGCTGATGACACCAAGCTGTGGGGTTCGATTGATATGCTGAAGGGATGGAATGCCATCCAGAGGGACCTTGACATGCTTGTGAGATGGGTAGATGCCAACCTCATGAAGTTCAACCATGCCAAGTGCAAGGTCCTACACCTGGGTCAGAGCAATCCCAGGCACAGCTACAGGTTGAGTAGAGAAGAGATTCAGAGCAGCCATGCAGAGAAAGACTTGAGGGTGTTGGTCAATGAGAAAATGAACATAAATCAGCAGTGTGCTCTTGCAGCCCAGGAAGGCCAACCATATCCTGGGCTGCATCAAAAGGAGCATGACCAGCAGTTCAAGGGAGGTGATCCTGCCCATCTACTCTGCTTTTGTGAGACCTCACTTGGAGTATTGTGTGCAGTTCTGGCAACCTCAACATAAAAAGGACATGAAACTGTTGGAACAAGTCCAGAGGAGAGCCACAAGGATGGTCAGGGGACTGGAGCACCTCCCGTATGAAGATAGGATGAGAGAGTTGGGTCTGTTCAGCCTGGA
>JASSUY010017798.1:0-20048 GCA_032466535.1 Forpus xanthops
CTGATGCAACCTCATGAAGTTTAACCATGGCAAGGGCAAGGTCCTACACCTGAGTTGGAGCAATCCCAGGCACAGCTGCAGGGTGGGCATCTTTCAAAGAACCCAGAGAAGGTCTGAAAACATTCTGCAATGTGATTATTGTAGAACAGGTAAAAAAGGGGCACCCTCTAGACATAGGAACTGATTTCAGTACAACACTGGGGCAGACTTTCTTTCCAGCATGATAATACTTCTGCAAACAAAGACAAGGCTTTGAAGAACTGGGCTTCTGTGATCCTCGTATAGTCTCAGTGCTCTTCAAGGCTCAGTTCTTTCACAACAGTGGGTAAGGCAAGCACAGGAGACCAGACACCTCGCCTCCTGTCCCAGCCCTGATGCACAACCATCACCTGAAAACTCCTTTTTCTAGGCTGCAGCCCTCCCACCTGGAGAATGGAAATAAGGCTAATTTACTATATGAAATGTCACATTACCAAATGATTACATCAAAATCTCAAAAGCAAAACTAATCTCATAGCTAGCTTCTGCATTACTGCTTTTAGCACGGTGATTAAAGCCTGCAGGGTTAGAATGGGAATCGTTCTAGCTCTCTTCTCTAGAGACAACAGTGAGCCTTAGCCATGCTCTGACTAATTTCAATATATTTCCTAAATAAAATTTATTAAATAAAAATGCACATAGTAAGCACTTGAGCTTCAGTGGCCACAGTCTAATTTCAAGCTCTGTGAATCTAAGCACAATTCCCACCTACTTTAATTCAAAACAATTTTATTAGGTCACTGGAATTCCAGTCATTTACATCAAGTATGAAATGCTGAGAGACAGATCTGGTCAGAAGCTGCAAGGGCCTTCAGTAAGTACAGAGACACAGCAAGGCACACTGTTACATGGCCTCACCTCATGGTGACTAGAAAAATGCTCACTTCAGTCATTTTCACATACTTACCAGGTCTCTACTAAGCAGCTAACACAGTAGGAACACAATGTGAAGGATCAGGTTAGAAACTGTTGGCTAAAAAAAAGCAAACTGAAAGAGTGCCTTTCCATTAGGTCTGTTCCAAGATGGTGCATGGAAGATGAACACAGCATAAAATGCTAGATGTAAGAAGTGGGGCATATGTAAAACAGACCTTCAATCAAAATGAGACAGCTATACTGTTTTGCTGAAAGTACTCCAGTCATAGTGGGTATTCCTGTTATCTGATTCCATAGCAACAATAATCCAGTTTAAAAACTGTAGTAAGAAGGTAATATATTATCATGACAGCTGTG
Organism: Forpus xanthops; assembly: GCA_032466535.1. Lineage (NCBI taxonomy): Eukaryota > Metazoa > Chordata > Aves > Psittaciformes > Psittacidae > Forpus > Forpus xanthops. The sequence goes on from JASSUY010017798.1 coordinate 1,273, forward strand.
GTAAATGAGTGCCTCTCCTGTGTTATGCTCTTGACTTTACACAACAATGTTAAGATGTTTTTTAACCAAGTTTTCAAGATGAAAATAACATGGTGTCAAAATATTTTTCTAACCAATCAGCACTATTGAAAAACATCACTGAGCTTTGCGTTTCCATGACAACTAGTCTCAAATGTTACAAAACTGCACCAAATTTGCTTACAAAGAAAGGTTTTAAAGGAAAAACTGGATCACGCAACACCAACCACCACACAAATGTCGGTACTAATGCATGCTCACAGGAAAAACGTTTAAGTTTTCTAGATTTACATTTCTTGTAGGAACTTTTCATATTTGTTAGAGAGAGAAAATATTTTGTTTCCTTCTCTGTTTTAATAAACTGAAGATTTCGCTATTGTACTTTACGAAGCAGTTGCAAACCCTACAAACCCACGTGTTTTAAGCCATTCCTTATTCCTGTCAAGCAGAGCAGGGGCTGTGTGGCCTGGTTGGACAGCTACGCAATTAAAAGAAAAAAAGTATTATTCTGTAGTTCCCCTGTGGTTTTCCCCTGTGTATTTGCCTCACCATTAACAGCTGAGAAACTCAACTTGATTGTTTCTCCTGAAGACAGCTCATCCTGTGGCTAAGGAAAATAATCCCATTACTATACTGGCAGAGGTATCAAACACAGTCTGCTATGGGATTAACAATTTATTATCAAATCTAAAATCACTCAGATTAGTGGCACAGTGCAATTAGTAGAACAAATATCATCAGAGTATTAGAAACCAAAACCCAAATTTCATTTATAGTGGATTTCCAAATAACCAGTGACAGTCTATAATCAATTTACAAAGGATTACTGTCTACTCTAAGAGAGCTTTTTTATTAACAGTTGGATGGAAACAGAAAAAGAAAGAATATTTATATCCAGTACTATTGCACCTACCATGTTAGTAACAAACTCTTGAAGCCCACAGTAAAATTATGACAGTACTTCGATATCCTTTGACAACTAACTTGAACTTCTAATAAAGTAGTACTTTCCTTTTTCAGCAACACTGCTATATGCATGTTCATTGGCTGAGAGAACTACAACAGGAATCAGAAAAAGGGGAGTTATAACCTGTATGAAGTGAAGCTGAAAGTAAGGTATCTACAATAATGTTTAATGGTAATATGGCTATAGAGTATTCTACCTCTCCTTTCCATAGATGTGACTTTCTTTTGATAAAGGAATTTTGATTTCACTAACAAATGGGTTCAAAGTCAGTCAGAAGCTCAGTTCTAACTGGTTGCCATAACCCAAGCTGGTTCTTTATTACAATATGGACATCGAATTAAAAATAGAAGAGACGTCCAAGAGTTGTTACCTACTTGATTTTTTATTAATAGACTTCATCACATCTGTTATTCTTGTGACCTCCCCTATAAGTGTTAAAGAATGGTATTTTTCATGACTAAAACAGAGTGGGAAAACTCTGAATTGGTGAGGTTTATCCAGAGGTTCAATTCAGGACTGCTATTGCTTTGAGTCCAGGGATCAGTCTTTCAGAACATGACTTTAGGAAGTGACAGCTGTGTTCTACCCTGCCTAGGACACTCTGGGAAAGACTGCTGAAAACCCTCCCTACTTTGTAAAGCAACAGCTCAGTAGAGCCACTCCCAATGATTTCTGCACAACTTTAAATGAAAAAATATTCCCAAATCCTCACATTTCCAAACGATTTGTCTGCCTAGCTGGCAAGTTACGGTGAAAGAGAATTCTATGGCACAGAACAGGGTTCTGTGAAGCACGCTGTGAGCTCTCCAAATGAAACATAAGACATTTCTCTGCATTGATTTCACTAAATCTTGTAATAATCATTCCAGCCTCCTTGACTGACTCTTAAAATTACAGCACATGTGTTTCAGAGTAACACATCTACACCATCAAATGAGTTCTGGCACAAAGTACTTGTTAGTAAGTATCCTTTAGAACATGACATTAAAACCTCATCAAGAAAGACCAGATTAAACATATTCAAGTTCTGTCTGGATGACAGAAAATAGCAACAAATAAACAAACAAACCATTCCCCCCCACAGAATGAGGAAACTGCACTGGGTTTAAGGATAAGAGAAAGAATCTGCTACTGTACACCTTGGCCTGATGTTGACCTGACTGAATTGGCCTGTCAGATGCACACAGCGCCCTGGTACTCTTGGCAGTATCGTTAGAAACTCTCCAAGAAATAGCATTTATTTCTTCCTTTGAAGACTTCTAGTCCACCAACAGTTCATTATTTACCAAGTAATTAGCTACCAAAACAGACACTGTAAACTAATTGTAACCATATGTGCTCCACAGATGGAAGAAACAGGTAAAGAGACCTAAGCACACTTTCTCACATGATGGCAGCAGCAGTAAAGAATGGTGAGTTTAGTTTCAACATAGCCAAAACTGAAAGAATTTTAGGCAAGCAATTTAAAAGTTCTGCCTCTTTTCCTAACTGCTTTAAGTGCTCTGGATGCCAAAACTACATGCGTATGGCTTGTCACTGGATGCAAAAGCAACCTCAATCACTCCTACACACAAGAAATCAGCCAAGTCAAGTGTCAATAACAATCTTTCAGTAGGAGTTCCTGAATCACACAACGTGAGGCAGTTTCCATTTGGGGGTTTGAAAGGATAGCCAGTAACTTCTGAAGAAGCTTTCAGGGAAAGCAGAACTGGGATTTAAACAATGACAAAAAAGAAATCCCTGATACTGCAGCAAGCTTTTAATCCTAGAAATCCACCTCTATTTAAACCAAAAAACAACCGTAAGACCAGGCAAAATACATATTCAACTACTGAAAACAATACAAAAGTAACAAACACATCTGCTGGTCAATTCAACCCTTCACTGTCTTCCTAGTGTACGTGTTGATCTCACTAAAGCACACCAGTATAAGTACATCAGCACTGGCTCAGACTTGGGTTCCCCTGCTGTGTTCTCAGCAGTGGCAAACTGTGGATACACACCGTTACCTGACAGTGAGGGTGCAGAACAAGGCGAGCATGCAATAGTATTTCTCTGAAACAAGCCTCCCAACTTCCAGGCAACTGCAGGATAAGGAGCTTTGGAGTCAGAAGCTAATTCTCACACGTTTGTCTACACCATTTTTGACACATATGAACTTTGCCTTGGCAGTTACCCCTTTGGAGAATATTCTTTTCCTCTTGAGCCTTTCGACTCTAAATTTCAGTTGATGCGCCCCACTTCTTGACTAACAATGTCATCCCCAGATGTTCCTGTCTATGCAGGGCATGATCTAGAGCCCTCCCTTCTGGCTGATGTTCCTTGTGCATATCATCAGTCCTCATATGGAAGCCTTTTCCCACACTTGAACATCAATTTCAGCTTTCTCTGCAGCCTCCATTATACTGTGTTCTCTTTTTACCAGCAAGAAACATCAGCATTTGGAGCATTCAAAATGCAAGTAGACCACACATTAACAAAAGGGCTTAATAATGTTTATTTGCTTATTCCTTTTCTGATAAATCCTAACATTTGAGATTCTTTGGAGTCATTTTTTTAGGACTGAGCTAAGGTTTTCCCAACACACTTCAATCAGTTAATTCATTTTACTAGGTTAATGATTTCAACACCACAAATGTCATCCTCCTGAACCTCCTATGGCAACATGGCACCTATTCTCAGCCTGCACTGCCAAGAACAAATGTGTTGTTGGGTTAATTAATGTTACCTGAAACAATCTGCTGGCTTTACTGCTTCCAGCAAATGGGCATGCCAAATTCACAAGAGTAGTAATTGTTTTAATGTCTCTGTCTTGTTTGGATCTTCATTTCTGTAACCACTGCCCTCTCAAAATCGGAGAAATTAATTTAACTCACTCACTACCTGATCACTTGCTGAATATTGTTTTAAAAAGGCAACAAAAAGAGGATACATTCATGCTGTTCTTTCTCAGCCTTTTCAGTATTATATTCTCTACTTTCACAAGCACATGAGCAAAAGAGAAACTTTATTAAAACTGTTTTATTTGCGGGCCATTTAACTTTCTCCTATATCCCTCAAATGACTTAGCCCCCAATCGGCACACTTGCCAAACCACTGATATTAACTGAAGGAGGAACGCATTTTCTAGGAGACAATTTAATATACCCTCATCTCTGCCCGGTGCAAGACATTTGCTGCCTGCTCACAATTACTCCTGGGGATAAGAGAGGAGCCGAATGCAGGGCTGGGATTTTGTCTCCACAAACAGCACTGCCACCTTTTTTCCAGCAGTTCAGGCAGCCTGGCCTGCACTCACCAGTATCTAGGAGCACATTTCAGGTATGATAATTAATCGCCAGAATTACATCCACAGTGACACAGAAAGTAAAACCAGATGTTCCCGTAAAAACTGTATATGGGGTTACATTAACTGCTGTGTCCCGATTTTTGCCAAGGGCTTACTTGGGAGGATCACCCACTCCAGTGACTGTGCCATGCCACCACCTCTGCCTCGCAGAACTTTTGGAGCACTGACTGAGCTCTGCAGAGGCATGGACGCACACATGGAACAGCTTAATGCAGAAGTCACTGTTCGGCAGTTGAAGTCAAAGTTTGCAGAGCTTTTTGTGCAAATGAAGCACTTACAAGGGTGTATTTGTAGAGAATTCTGAAAGACACTCACAAATAAAAAATCACTTGCTTGGGTAATCACTGGGTTTCTGGGGAGACAACTACAGTGGAGGAATAAAACCTTCTGGAATATCATGTATTAAGTACCTTTAAATTCAAACTATTCTTAATTCCATGTATAGAATCAGACCCACAGTGAAGTCACTCTTCTGCCTTTCTTAGGCCTTTAAATATGGCCAGACAATTGGGAGAAAACAGTTTCAATCGGAGCAATTTTTATAGGCAAGCTGTAAATCTCAGGAGTTTATAATAGCAACACTGACATAACCATAACACAGCTTCACTATGATAAATCAGTTGCGTGTCCTGGAAGTCATGTTCTATAAATCAGGAATTTGGAATGTAAATCCCAGCACTTGCTCATAAATCAGCAATACTGATTAACATTAGGAGTAATATTTTGGCAGTAAATCACATCTGGCAAAGACATTCCTTTGTGTCAGTTCACTTAAAAAATGCCTGAAGTTGTATTTAAGGGATTCTCCCTGTGAGTCCCCTGCATGCTCCTGGTTGTAGCTGCTGTGGAGGAGACCCACAAATGCAGCTGCCTCTCTGCAGAGTGAGACAGCTCTGACTGCTCAGCAAGCAAGATGTTTCTGTTACTAATATTAGTGTCACAATAGCAGTTATTACCAAACAGCTATCTGAAGCTTGATTAACACCTCAGGTTCCTGCACACGCTGCATGCTTGCTTCCACATCCAGCACTCCTGCTGAACAGCTGAAAGCCATGCAACCACATTCCCACCACAGCTACTGCCCGAGCAGGAACAGGGGATACATACACAGTGTCAGTAATTGGTGTTTCCAAAAAGCAGTAAGGTAGACAGGTACAACAGGCACGGGATGTACAGGGAAACACAGGTAATGGAGTAATGAGCCTGAAAGACGGAAAAATGCTGTTACTGGTTTTGGCTCATTACTTACTACACAGCTATCCAGCTTAATGCCGCAGCTTGTGTAACCCTCATTTTTCATTAACAACTTCAATTTTCAAGCGCATATTGGAAGTTTTGCCTTAAAAGGAAGAACACAGTATGAATACAATAAGTACTCTGTATTTTCTGGCCAAATATGTGCAAATTTCCCTGTGGTTTCCTTTCAAACATATTTAAAAAATAGTAAGTAAAAAAACTCATAGAAAAAATCCTGTGAAATTGAATTTCCAATTTGTAAGGCCTTTTCTACTACAGCGAGAATGGCACTTTCTAGAAAACACTCCTTCCTAGCACATGTTTGATGCGACGCATATTTGTATACCTCGCCAGTGCAATCAGTGGATTCACCCCTGCACACGTTCATTCAGAACACCTCAATAATGTTCTATGTTTATTGAACTCAGGAAGGGTCATCAGGGTTCAAGCTTGACTTTTCTTCCCTCCAGCCTTTGATACACATGGAAAATGAGGGAAAAGTTGCTTGTTATCTATTACTGAATCCTGAAGAAACTGTTGCTAAAATATCATTTTGCTTCGATAAATACAGTGCAGAATAAAGTAAGTTTCTCTCCTTATTAGAATTATATATTGTCTCAAATACAAACCACTGCAATCACTGAGACCAACTTTGCTTGCCTTCCTAAACTGCACCTAATTCTATAGCTTATGTGGATGCAAGATGGAGACTTCTCCTGTGGAAATGTGGACCTTCTAAAAGCCACATCTGTTATCACTACAGAAAATAATGCACCAGGAAAATAGAGTTGCTATTCTTAACACAGTCTTTCTTTCAGTTTAAAGCAATTGATTTGAGAGTGGAACTAAGTTACAAATACAATTCACCTTTTTTACGTCTACTTGCAATTCTGGAGGCTAAAATGAGCAAACAAATTAATGCCATTAAAAACACACCTCCAAACCTCCCAGGACCTCCATATATGCAGAGTGGGATTTGAGGAATGACAAAGTACGTGCCCTTGAAGAGCATGCTCCAAACAGGTCCATCACTGCCTGTCCCAGGGTACTGCAGATGTAACTAAATGAGCAAATAAAGGGCACAGGGATTTTGTGGAGACATTAATCTCAATAACGTGGTCCTCTGCAGTCAACCAACAACTGCAAAGGCCTGATAAATTCCTTTTGCTCAGGTATCTTTCTTGCAGGCCTCATGTACAAGCACATACTGGGCATAGTATTTCACAGCAGTTACCATAAATGAGGAATTTAGATAGTATATTGCCGCTCCCTCCCCACATCAGTGTAGGTTCATGCTTTGGAGGCAAGAGAAGAATAATGCTGTGGGATTATGGACTATGAATTGCAAAACCACCTTACCCAGAAAATTAATACACAAAAATAGATAAAGATAAATGAACAAGAATACCATGTAGAATGCTTGTGTAATTACAAGTTCAGATTGCAAGACTGATATGAAGTCCCTAGTTAAACAGTAATTTCATATTGGATTTTTCAGTAGCAAACTAGTCAAATCTGTTCTGCTAAAAATAAAGCCTTTCTTTTGTCTCTAGCAACTTTCAGAGATGTGGTTGAGGTTCTGATATTTCTCATGTGCTTGTAAGAACATTCTTACCATAATACAGATTGACTATGTTTGAATGATTCTATCCTCACACACAATTGCAAAAAGGGAGTTATAATGGGAAATATTAAGCACATTTAGGATAAAGCTTGCCATGCCATAACAAAGTCCTTAGGGAGTTCTATAGCTTGCCTTCACAATAAAGAAGTTCAGCCACAAAGTCTGTGACCTAACAAGAGCTGCTGCCTATTAATTGCTGAGAAGCAATCTCTGATTTTCCTGGAACTCCTTCCAGGTGCATGTTGTTTTATGGAACATGTAGATGAGAGATGTGGAAGAACAGCAAGCCCTATAGCAAACACAGCTTAGGTTCACATAAAATTTCATGATACATTATCAGTTGTGTTTCTGTCCTCAAATCATTTCAAGGTATTTTGAAATGCTATTAAAATCTCTGCCAAGCAATGCATTTTAAAGATTCACACAGGCTGACAAACTGTAAAAAAAGCATTCTGAAGAATAACCTTTGATTCCAAAGGGAATTTGTAACTGTGCAAAAGAAATTGAAAGCATTTGATAGTTATTTGTGAAGAATTATGTCCAGACTTGGGAAGGATTCTAATAGCATGGAATAATGTAGATGAAATATTTCTGCCATAAAGGTATTTCCAAAGAATCTCTTCAGGATTCTTGACCAATCTTTAGTAATTTAAAAGACTATCAAACTGATTTTGAAGTACAATTGAAAAGTGTTAAATGCATGTATCTGTGAACAGGCAAGACAGTTCCTTTCACGACTTTATTTCTCTAACAAAGGTTAGATTGCTCCAGGGTATACTTCCTTTTGACAATCCAGAGGTGTCTTTTCTCAATATAGCAGCTGAAAGAACCGAAGTTTTCATATCTCCAAAGGAGATGGTAACAAGGATAACACAGGAAAAGTAAGTTCATTGTCACCAAGGTGTTAAACTCATCTTTTTTCTCACACAGGTGATTATTTTTGCTTATTCCTCCAGTAGATTAAAGGAATTAAACACAACCTATAGAAGAAAGCAAAAGAAAAGATGGAGAGACTGCCGTTTTCCTGAAATCAGATATTCACTTTTCCCCCCCATGTCTCCATAGCTTTATCGGTAGGATACATTAGGCTTTCGAAACACAATCCGTAAAATAAGATATGGAAGCCCAATATTAAATTACAAATAAAACTCTGAGGCAGATACAACTCACATCCTTCTGTGAATGTAAAGTGGGATAGGTAAACATTGGGAAATGTTATGTACTTCAAAACACACCAAGTTTAATCGAATTAAAGCTCTGTTTCACATTCTTTGGCTCTACTTCCAAGAAAATGCTCCCACTCTAACTGGCTGTATATTTATTTTAATATACAATGCTGAAAAATATCATCTTACTTCTGTTATTTGCCTGAAGGAAATTCATTTCAAATATGAAACTTTACATAATATTTACTGTTCAAGTATTTCAGCTTTTATTAAATGGGGCCAGAGAGGATGCCAAGGGATTTAAAGAGAGAATTAATAACAACCATTACTAATTTGGACTTATGCAGTACTTTATTGCAAAAGCAAGGACGAAGATAGGGAACTAGGGATAATCCAATTGACACTAAACATTTTGAGCCTATTATGTATATTTGAACAAAACATTTTTAAAAAGAAGGCTATGTAGCTAAAATAAGACACATAATCCATCAGAGACAGCATACAAAATTAGGCTTTTCCTTTTTAATTCGTGTTTGTGGTAACAGTATGCAGATCTATCTTCCTCACCCTATGACCTACAGTGATTTCAGTGAAATCTTCAGTATATTAAAGACAAATGAAAACCAACTTCATTTACAGAAGATCAGAAAGCCACCAGATTTCAATTAACCATTCGTTTGAAAAAGAACACTGGAAGAAAACCAGAACCATGGGATAATTCAGGATGGAAGGGACCTCAGGAAATTATCTAGTCTAACCTCCTGCTGAAAGCAGGGCCAACTCATGGTCAGGTCAAGTTGCTTTATCTAATCTGGTTTCAAAAACTCCGGGAAATCTTGGAAATGGCGCAAACTCTCTTGTGCAAACTTCTAAAGTCTGACTGCCCTCATCATAAGGAAGTTTTTCCTTAAATCCAGACAGAGGTACACGGACTGTAATACAGATAATAAGGATAATATATTTCCCAAATGAGACAGACTTAATGTATACAATCACCTGGGCTGAGAAACGAGTCTCTGGTTTCATCTCACCATTTAATGAACTACTCCACTATTATAAAACCTTTGTAAAGAAAACAGAAAAGGTGAAGAGAAACCCTGAGTTATTGGAAATCCATATCATTAAGGTCAGTCTCTCTGTTTTTTAGTAGACAAGATGGACACACTCTCTTTAATTCAACATGTACATTCTGAATCTAATCTAAACACTACTGACTTCAAACTACAATCATTTGGACTTAACTTATCCTTTCCCTTGAGTTACCATCAATTTGTTAAGCGCAAAACCAATTCTGTTTCAGTGACCAACACAGAAGATTTCATTCAAAACCAGAAGAGGTCAACAGATTAATCTAAGTATCTCGTAAAAGGAATACGTAACTATTAATGCCAGCAGGAGAAAAGAAACATTTCATACATTTGAGTTTCAGCAGTGCTCCCAACCAGATAGACGATGCAGTAATAAAACCTCTCTATGTAAATAAGCAGAAGAATGTTAAACAAAATAGATTGGACTTCCAGCATTTGTTTCATACTGTATCATTGTCTTGTTCTTCAGTCCATCTGTAAAATCCAAATTTCAGAACAGAAAGCCAAAGCAAAACCAGATGATGAGGAGGACAGGGAGTCTAACTGAAGCATTCGAAAGGCATTCAGGCATTTGCTACATATATGGATTTAAAATGTTCTCTTTTATGAAAATACTGACATAAAGAGAAAACACTTCCCACACAGTTGCCACTACAAAACCTCTCCATGAGTTTTCCTGATTTGAAAAGTTGTCATTTAGTTTAAAACATTCAAAGCAATCTGTAATGGGTATCTTCAGTGAATACTAACTGCTAGTTCACTGCCACTTCTCTGCACTACTTACCACTTTGTTCACATTATGCAGCTAATCTACCAGGCTCACTTCTACTGCTGTTACTTCTGAAAGCATATTCCACATACAGAATTCTGTGTATAAATATTTCATATACACCTTACAAACACCTTCCAAAATCTGTTAACTCAATTTGTTAATGCACTCAAAATCAGCGTGCAGATTTACATTGTTACTGTAAACTTAAAAGTAGAAATTATAATAAAGTGCAACTGCATGATCACACATCATTTTTCTCCACAGGATCCCTGCCTCACTGAATATGGAGTTATCTAACATTTACTTTTTAGCTCACCACACAATTCATGCTCTCATTTCTAATGAACTGCTTGTTGTCCAACAACACTTAAACACGAGAAACAGTTTCCCTCACAAGGTTGTCTGTAATACTCATCAATGCACTTACCTGAATGGCTTACAAATAATTAGCTAATTCATTTCCATAGCACTCATAGCCCTTTTTAGAAATAAGAAACTGAAGAATAACGGTAATACAGTTACAAATTTTCACTCACTTTCTGTGCTGCGGTTGTGGTATTTAACTGTGTAGTACTGCCACATGTTATCTTCAAACCTTAGTTCCCACTGCCTTGCACTGCCAAAGAGCCGACCTCCACACAAAGGACTGGAGAAGCCTCCCAGTGAAGGTCATCAGCACCTTTAAATGCCCTTTCTTTAGAGTGAAGACTATCAGTGATGGGAATAGACTGCTCGCAGAAAATGTGTTTTATATGCAGCCCCAGAGAGCAGTGCTGCTTCAGACCTTCGCTGCCTTCCACCTCCTATCACTTCCCAAGTTTCTATCACTGCACTACTTCTTTACCCTTCTATGTTGAAGTCAAACCATTCCCTCCAGCAGAAAGAGAAAAAATTCCTTCTTTTTAGTTCTCACACTTGAAACCGCACTAGTCTTTCATGCTTAATGACCTCAGAATACAACAGGCAGGCTAGCAAACAGTGGCTTTGCAGGGCTAGAAGATGCTTAACACACACTGAGTATTCCCTTTCCACTCACCCTCACGTAACACATGTGATATGAAAGGTTCAAAGACACGCTAGTGCATCTGCATGACTTCTGACAGGACCAGCAAAGGGCATGTCCCTACACTCACACACACTTATGAGCAAGTATCAAGGTTGTGCTGTAAACCCTGAAATTTTCTATCCAGGGATCACGGTATCATAGCAACATAATATCACAAAATACCTGAAAATGGTGGAGTATCCAAGTTCCCACAATCACAGATCCTACCATCCTTAAAAATGTCAGACTAAACAAAAACAGACTCAAAGAGTGGTGCTGTTTCAACTTCTATGGAGCCTAAACAGAATGCAGCAATTCAGTTTTTCCCATCATGTCTGGAAAGAGGTTTTTTCTTACAATGGAAAAATAAAAAACTTTGCGCAAGAGAACTTAAAAATATCCCTCTACTGCAGACTCCTTGCCACTAAAAACCTTCAGTGTGAATTTTGAAGCCAGCACCAAAGATGGAAACCTGTCACAGAGGGTGTTAGGAAACCTTCACAGCAAATGGAGTCAGAGCTCCTTTACAAGCAGCTTGTGAATACAGCAGCACATATATCTGAGTCCCACGGCTATTTTACAGATGATTTCATTGAAAGCTGTATAAAACCTGATATTAATGGCAGGTAACAAGACTACAAATTCATAATACTTTGTCTTCAATTGTGTATTTCAACTTCCATTCTCAACCAAACACAAAGGTAGGAAAGCAAACTTAATCCACCAGTGACAGCACCCTGAGCTTCAATGAATTAAAAAACCTCTTTTTCAATAATTTGTTAACTAAAGCAGAATAAGTGGCTATGGATTTTTATTTCTACTACTGACTTCAGTAAGCAGTTATTAAAAGATATTAGTAATACTGATTACGTATCTGCTCTTTGTTATTTATAATGGAAAAAAAAGTATGTAACATAATGCAAAAATACACAGAAGAAATACAATATCTTAGCATTAAGCAGTTTCAAGATTACCATAACTGTAAGTCTATATAATGCTGAAGAGAGTATCAAGTTAACTTTGCAGCAAGAATTCTTTATGGAACAGATAAATCTTATGCATTGAAAACTAGAACTGAGTTTTATAACAAAGCTGCATAAAACTAAGTACAGTAGATGACAAAGAACTAGATTATTAACAGCTCTAATGACCATTAGCTGGAATTCTGCTTGAGTCATTAATGAAGGCATAAAAGACACATTAAGCAAAATGAAAAGCAGAAGCTATGACACCTGTGCTTAGGAAGAGTGGTGTGAACATCTCTGAGCTTACAGAGCAAAAGAAAAGCAGCACAGCATTGCAACCTGTCCCAGTCTTGACACAAAATCTGTTATTTGAGGCCTCTGATCTGTAAAATCTGAATTCCTGCATTGATTCAAGGAAACTCAGGTTTTATTATTAACAAGTCAGGTTTTATTAGTTCCCATCTTATATCAAACCTACTCTTGGGAAATTTGTCTTTCCCACTCTTCTGTCCAAACACCATCCTGATTTTCTTCTCTTTCCATCCCCTGCACTGCACTCACTGAATGAACTATTTACAGATGTTCTCTGGAAAACAAACTCCCTGACTCCATTCCAGGCAACCTCCAACTCTGCCTCTGCTCCCTGCACTGCACTGACACAGCTCTAAACCAAGTCTCTAATCGCATCTCACTCATTACACTTCAGAATCGATACTTGTTTTATCCTGCCTGACCTGTCAAGTCACTTCTGACACAGAGCAGCCCCTTCGTTTTCATGATACCTTATCATCATTAACTTCTGTGCTTCTATTCTATTCTTCGAGCATTCCCACACCAGTTTCCTGAAGGCAATAGTACAACTCTGGATTCACCCCAACTTTAGTATGTACCCTGCCTCAGGGTAATTTCTAAAATGAATTCTGCCCTTCATTTGACTACTGTAGCCCCAAATCTCACTCCTGTGTGGTAACATCAGCTCAAATCCCATCATCTCTGCATCACGTTTGGTTACATGCGATATTGCCTTTACTTCAAAAAAAATCAGGCTCTCTAATGAATATCTGAGAATGTGCACTCAGAAAGCAACTTCCACTTTGGCTTTATTGCACCTGAGTGTTCACTGCCCTCCAAAGCTTCTCCAAATACTTAACCTTTGGTGGTCACTGTGGTTTCTATCACAGGTTCTCCGTGACAGACCCATAGCATGAACACATCATTTTCACAACTCCTTTCTCTCACCATTTGCAGGGCCCTGTTGACTTCATTTACATGGCACTAAAGACAAATCCACCTTCACTGAAAGTCTTCCAGGGTAGAAATCATTCTCCAACAGCAAGAAGGCCACTCAAAATGGGACTACTGAGGAGGACGGAATTATCCTTACCCCACTGCTCCACAGAGAAGCCGAGGTACAGCACAAACAGAGCTTTTCCACAGAGGAATCACTGACCTTTCCAAAGATCTGCACATTCTCTCATTTTTCCTCCCTCTTGATTCACTAGCAGGAAGTGGTAATTTTTATTATTCTATTTTTCTTTGGCAATACCAGAAAAGAAAGTAACCGTAAGCATTCATGAATGCACATACAGATGCAGTACAGGCAGGTACTCCTCCCTCAGGTAGAGTCCTCCCCTACCATGTAGCAAAACCCCCTCAAAACCCTACAACCAAGCGGACCCGATTCTCCCCAGCTAGTTCCAAACACCGCAGAAGAACTACAAGTTAAAATTAAAACCTGTTAAGTAACACTGCAATCGCCATCAGAGGCGGGGGCTGTGGAGCACAGCCCTCTTTAGGAACGGGGCTGCAGCATACACTTGGACAGTGCCATTTTGTGATCCTCAGGCCAAGAATTTTCTTGTCTGTGCACGCAGTTCCCAATGCAGACATTTTCTAGACAATCCCATAATCAAATGATAATGTAATTGTAATGACCAGAGCAATTATTAAACTCTACTTTTACATTAGCACTGCCAGTCCGCAGCCTCACTTCAGTTTTGTAAGGGTTTTTTTAATTAGATTGAAAAAAATCCAGTTCAAACTGATCTACTCTTCCTGCGCCCACATCCCACAATGTCGGCTTTCAGTTTCTCATGAGAAACAAATCTTCAGGATGATCAGACGTTTCCCACTAAAAACGCAGTTTTGCTCCCTGGTTGGTTTCCTGCAAAACATTTCAGCCACAAGTTTTAAGCTAGTTCTATCTGTAACTAAGAACACAAATGGAACAACTCTGGTGAAGATTGATAACTTGTTTCCTTTAAGCTTTCAAGAAATAACCTTTGCCAGTTCTCACATGTTAACATGAACAACAATGCAAAAAACACCCTGTGCTGTTGCTGATTAAAATGCTCTCAAGAAACAGTCTTTACAAATTTAAACTTCCCTTCTTTGATGATTTTCTAGTCTGCCACCTTGTGCAGATGGCAACTTTTAATGGGTGGGATCACATGCTAGTTTGAGACATTTATACCTCAGATCATAAATCACAGTGCTGGCACTCTGTAATCAAATTTCAATAGTGTTTTTCTAGAAAGACCCCATAGAATTTTATAAATAATGAGCATTTAGTGGAATGTGCAGGCAACAGAGAACAAATTGCATTTTCTCCAGAGGCGTTTTTAAAACCACACCTCAAATGTGATAAATGTAGTGCGATGAAAAAGACTACACATGTTAATATGTTGTGCAGAGTAATGTGCTTGACAATTGGAAGCCAGTGCATTTACTTACTCCTATTTAATGGTTAAGCAATCATTTCATCAGGACATGTTCTCTTGTAACAGTAGCACTAGGTCATAGCTAGCATTTCTCAAGATTTCACAGACGGCAACAAAACATAATGATTTCTCTCCTCCCAGTGTGCTCATCAGGGTATTTTCACATACTTCTAGTTCAGTGAAATGCACTGCTTTTGAAATATGCAAATATCTTCACAAATTTGTTACACTTAAGTAATGAAACAATACAATATTCAACTAAGGTACTACCTGAGAGTAACATAAATACCTTTCTCATTGCTGAGCTTAACATCCTAGTCTTGGGTGGGAGGGCTCTCAGCTGTCCAGCACACAGGGGCAGCACCTCGTACCTCTAATAGCTGACACAGGTTGAACATCCTCCCTTACTCCTAATCCATACCTCCCTGCTGTTGCCACTAATGCCACTGTGAGGTGTTTGGTACAGCCATACACCCAAAGAGCAAAAAGGTCATCCTTTCTGCCTTTCTTCTACCTTGCAGGCCTCACGTCTTTCCTCTTCCTTTGGTAGAAAAGAATTAAGTCTTGATCTTATTCTGATCTCTTTTAACATCTCTCACTAATGATGCAGTATCCAAGCAAAGGAGAAGAGGGCAGAAAGAACAGAGCTCTGCAGAAACAGGGATAGCAACAACAGCTCAATTACTTCTTCACAGGTATCAAGTTCAAGCAGCAGTTGCTTGTTACTCTTTAAATGATCCCTGGAATCATGAACACTGTCAAGAAGCCTTGACAAAATTCCCAGGTGCTGTATGTAACCCAGGGCTAAAAACCAAAGACTGAGCCTCAAACCTGAGCAGTAATGCCTGCCTTCAGGATTTCTTGTTCAGTGTTTCCCATACAGCCGCCTTAACGTTTCTTAAAACTTGGTCTTAGCAAACAGTTAAGTACTCAAGAGGGAAGAAAGCACTTGGGAAATAAAAAGGCTCTTGTACCATTTCAATCTTTGTCAAATACTGTCAGTTATTAGTCCAGAAACATGAGCGCGTCCCAGTGCTCACTTCTACACTCTCTTGCTCACTCTAGAAATAGAAGATCA
Source organism: Forpus xanthops (assembly GCA_032466535.1). Lineage (NCBI taxonomy): Eukaryota > Metazoa > Chordata > Aves > Psittaciformes > Psittacidae > Forpus > Forpus xanthops. Next base: position 17,301 of record JASSUY010017798.1, read on the forward strand.
CATTAAAGGGACAGGGCACTTGGTTACTGCTGCACAAGGCTGCTATTTGTCACTATCCAAGTCAATATGGGGCTTTGTCTCCCTTGTGCCTGCAATGCCTCTCCCTCATGCTACAGTAGGGATCCTGGACCCCAGGAATCAAAACCAGACTTGGCTGAGCACACAAGTTCACAAGTTTTCAAACAGCATTTGGAAAGAACTAGATATTCTTTTTGAAGAACATATTTTCATTGGCAAAAGCCATAGTGGGTTATGTGGGCATGCATCTTACCAGAGTTTCTTTTCAGAGGTATGCTGTCAATCCAGTTTGGAGTGCCTTGCTAGTTTAAATCCTGTCAAGGAGGTTCAGAGTGAATAATGAGTGTCTTTCTGTGCCACCAGAAATCGAGGCAAATAAATAGAAATAATGTTCTACTTCACACAGTTAAAGTTCTTTATACTCCTACTCAACTGCAGCTCAGAAATGAATGTAAAGACTAACTCCATGTCTAACACATCCAGAAGACTTAAGTGTGTGTGTGTGGAAACTGGTAACCATTAAGCAAAATTTATCCAATTGCTGCATGGCAGTGTTATTTAATACACATCTGCGTTTAGAAGCTTAGAAGCACCAGGGAAGACGGCATTCTTTTCTTGGTTCTGTCAAGATCATGATAGCCTTCCTACTCCAGATAGTAGTCCAAAGTCATGCAGTTAGCTTTAAGTTATTGCAAAACATTGATGTTAATTCATCTAAGAGAACACCTACTCATTTTGATTTATTCTGGAAGGGACTTTGCCTCCTTGGAGGCTGCAGTAAGTCAATAAATTTCATCAGCGGTTCCAAGCTCTTGGCATGGACTGGAAAGAAAAGATGAACCAACAAAACAGACAGTAAAATCAAAGTGCTAAACCAGTCTTACAAATCCGCCTATCTACCTGCCTCAAAGAACAAGAGACACAGTGCTCAGTTTAGCAGTTATGAACTTTGGTAACTTCGCTCTACTAGTCAGTGTAACTCATGGGACCTTCTAATCTCCTTACAGTTCAGAAAACATAGCAAGCCTGAGGTGAAATTCACTAAGTTGATGAATGAGTGAATGAGTGTTTATATCTATGTATATTTACACAGACAGAAAGATACATGTGTAATAACGCACACTTAGCAATGAAAATACATAAATGGTTTTAGTGCGCTCATATGAAGCCCAACATTTGCTGTCTCCTTACAGAAATTTTACAATGAACAGTATCAATTTATTTGGGCATTCCTGGCCTCATGGGCAAATATAACTTTCTGCTTTTTTCTTTGTCAACTTTCTATTTAACTATAGTTGTCTGCCAGTCCCAGGACTTCCAATCTAAGGACAAAGAGCCTCTTATTATGTGTGACAATGAGATGAACACTCTGGTTACTTATAAAGAAGTTTTGCTCAATCACATCTCTCAACGTGCTCAGTCTGGTTTGTTCAGGATCTCTTTGAGTTGACTCCTCACATGATCACCCACTAAACATGCAGCCAAAATCTACCAAGCTGGCAACAGCGCTCAGTGCTATTCTGTAATACTCATGAGAACATCTCTGTTATAGAAAATGGAAAGCTATTTCCCATAGCTAAATAACAAACAAGCATCAGAGTAACAGCACCAGGTTTAATTAAGAGGTTCAGGTTTGAAAGAACTACAGATTCGAGGTCTCAAACCCCTCAAATGCTGACTTGACCATTGAATCAGCTCCTGTGATTCTTTTTACTATGCAAACTGCACACAGTTCTGCAACACTGCAGATGAAACTGCAACAGAGAAATCCATAGAAGATACTCATTAGAGCTAGATATCGACAGAGGCTTTCAACTGCTGCAGCATTATAAAGTTTATCCATGTCCTGTGACAGAAAATTGATTTTACCATTCATTAAGTACTGACCGTCTATTAATGGTCTTGATTCTTAAAACACTGGTACTTAAGCAGGTACCACATTTATATGTTAGACAGCTTAGTGGAAATTAAGGCAAGTCTTCCAGGAGATTATGTCTGTATACTCCTGCTTTACAAATTAAGTTCTGTAAGAATGGCATCTTCAGCAAAACAGGAAATCACATTTATTTCATAGAAAACAAGTAGTAAAGGTACTAAGAAAGCAGGAGGGGATTGTCTTTATTAATGCTGCTGTTACCAGAACAGTGCTCAAAGAATTTGGGGAATTTATTTCATTATGTCCTGAATCATTTAGTTTAGAAGAATGCGCTCTTAAACACACACACAAACACTTCATAGTTTTAATGCGGAAGCAACGTGAGCAAAATAATGCACAGGAAATTCTTGTCATTGTTATTATGTTGGTTTTGATATACATTGTTTATTTTATTATTCTGAAGAGCCTGCAGGACACAACAACATAAGAAAGGGTGGAACGGAAATTAAACAGTTATGCTGATGAGCAATAAAATTCTACGTGGGAGACTAAAATTCCATTATTCCACAGGACAGAAATGCTGTTTAACCTAAAAACCAACAGCCCTTGCATATCTCATCTCTTCCACATAAACCTTCACATTCCCACTGTCTCACACTAAGGGCCAGATCCTTTGACAACTGTTGTGGTTTAAGGTGTAAATCAATCTGCATGCCCACTCATTCCTCCCACCTTCTTCCTCCCCACTTTGGGGTGGGAAAATGGGGAGAAGAACCGAAAGAATGTAATTCCCAAGGGTTGAGATAAGAACAGTTCAGTAACTGAGGTATAACACAAATCACTGCTGCTACCAC
>JASSUY010017798.1:20148-42027 GCA_032466535.1 Forpus xanthops
AGGCTCAGAAAGTCCTTGGTCAAACCAAACCATTCTAAACTGTAACCGTAAGCACTGGTGTTATCTGCGCTGTTCCCGGGCCGAAAGTCAGAAACACAGCACTGCACCAGCTACTATGAGGAAAAGAACCAAAATGACTGCTGCTGCTGAACCCAGGACACCAACTTAGGGCACTTTATATCCATTCTAATCATTTTATAATACTAAAAACTATTTGTATTTCTAACAAACATGAACCAAATAAAAAACTCTTACTGAGACTCTTAACTTATTGTGCCTGTTCCAAATTAATAAGGTTAAGACACTTGCAAATTCTTTGTTAAGATTAGAAGCTGCTGTACTCAGCACACAAAGGTAGAAATATACCCCTACTAGCCGGACTGATTTATCAATGGAAACAAGGTCTTGCAAATGAAGACAATAAAATAGTGCTTCGCTGCCTCTGACTCATTTTCTTTCTTTTCCTTTCTTGTTCCAAGCAACCACTAACAAGTGGACCCTAGGAAAACAGTATCTGGAAAATCATCTGTAATTTTGTGGTGATGTTGTGGCTCTGCTAGCTGAAAAAGTACACTTTCTGCTATTTCCACAGCAACTGCTCCAGTATTTTACAAAGCACTGCATGCGGACATGGCAAGTTTCACTTCTCAGGCAGAAATACAGCTCACACTTCAAAGCTGTATCTCTCCTTAAGTGCTGAGTGCATTCGTCACTCCTGAGAGTGCAGTGAAATTCAACAAAATCTATGTGGCTACATATTAATAGTGGAAAAACAACAAATAGTCTCCAATTATGTCTCTTACATCTAAGAAATATATTCTTTCAGGACATACTTTATCACTTATAGCTATGAGAAAAAAATGTAAAGACATTTGTGGAACTGGCACAAAATGCATGCGGCATGAGAGGAACCAATACATAGTTGCTGTTATATTTAGACATTAAAAACTTTATCTGCTCAGTGCAGGTGACTAACCCAGTAATTACACATACTTATTTAGGTTGGGCACTTTACCTTTCAAGTTAATTACCAGAAAAAAGATTAACCTGGGGTGTCAGCAGGAAATTAAAGAAAAACCTGATGTGTTGGAAGCACAAAGCAGGAGTCTGCTTCAAGGCTCAGATCAATTTCAATTTTTAATCACTCTCTCACACATTCATTCTATTATTCACACTCATAATCTATTCATCCCAAGACACACCTGTGAAACTGCTCAATACTGAAGTTTTGGTGGGGCATATTTTTCCTTTTGAAAGGGCATGAAAAATAAATCATTAAGAAATTTAGCTGTTCTGATTTGAGTGGTATGTAGCTCTCTGTGACCACACAGATCAGCTTGAGAAACATACTGTGGTATCAGATGCTATACATTCTATTAAGGTCCTTAATCATCGGAGTCATTTCTGAAAACACACATTCAAATTTACCTATAGCAAATATACAGTATATAGCTCCTATATGTAAGTATATATATGCATTGTGTGTGTATACATATATACATATAAGTATATAACTCCTAAAATTAAACTTTTTGGCTGTCTCTTAGTAAAATAATGAAAAGTACTTTTACAAACAAATTAGCAATGAAAGGTGAGCCAAAGAGAGCCTCCATCCTCCACTGGATACTACAGGAAAGCTAGTAAATGAGAACGAGGAAGTCTTCAGTAGTCACCCCTGCTTCACCATCCTGATCTGCTCCTGTAAGGTGGCCCTAGGTGATGTGGGAAAGGCTCAGCACACTGCTTATTTGGACTTAAGTAAAGCACCTGACACTGTCTCCCACAGCATTCTCCTGCAGGAACTGTTTGCTCATGGCCTGGTGTCGTGGTTTAAGCCCAGCCGGCAATCCAGAAACCGCAGAGCCATTCGGTCATTCCCCCCCACCTCCCACTCCGGGAGGGATGGGGAGGAGGATCGAAAGAATGTAACTCCCATGGGTTGAGATAGGAACAGTTCAGTAACTGAGGTGTAACACAAACCACTGCTGCTACCACCAGAATAGTAATGATAAGGGAAATACCAAGGGAAGAGAATGCAACCGCTCACCACCCAACAACCAATATCTAGCCCGACTGAGCAGTGATCTAGCCCTCCTGGCTAACTGCCCCCAGTTTATATATTGGACATGACGTGCTGTGGTACGGAATAGCTCTTTGGTCAGTTTGGGTCAGGTGTCCTGTCTCTGTTTCCTCCCGGCTCCCCCTCCTCCGTGGCAGAGCATGAGACTCCTTGGTCAGAGTAAGCATTACTGATTAGCAACTGAAAACACTGGTGTTATCAGCACTGTTCCCAAGCTGAAAGTCAAAGCCACAGCACTGTACCAATTACTAAGAAGGAGAAAAATGACTGCTGCTGCTGAACCCAGGACATCTGGATAGGTGGATTCTTCACTGGGTTTGAAACTGACTGGATGGCTGGGTCCAAGGAGTGGTAGTAAATGCTATCACATCTAGTTGGCAACAACAGGCTGCCCAGGGAAGTGGTGGAGTCACCATCCCTTTAAGTGTTCAAAAATCATGTAGATGAGGCCCACAGTGATATGGTTTAGCGGTGGTCTTGGAATTCCTGGGGTAATGGTTGGACTTGATGATCTCAGAGGCCATTTCCAACCTAGTTGATTCTATGATTCTTCACTGTAACATGTGCATTAAACAACTATTCCATCACGGCATTAATCCACTATCATGTAATGACTCAATTAAAAGCAAATTGAGGGTTACACAGTTACTATTTCCCAGAAATGCACAGTAAAGGAAAAGCATAACTCTGATCGTAACAGATGTTTAAGTTGCACACTGATCACCCACACAACCAGGTTCAAGAATATTTCAAGAGATACAGGTAGTGTTTGTTCCACCTGCTTAACTGACTTGACTTCTGAATGCTTCTTAAAATATCAGTTTTATTATTCTCTGGATACTTTTTACCTCATAAAAGCAAACCTCTTCAAGAATCAAGGGGCTGAATCACTGACTACACAACAAAACCTGACATACAGCGAATCCTTCTGCCCATACAGCAGTGGACTGAAATAGGTCACATCGAGGTGAAGGCCCAATATTCCATTATAATAAAATAATGCCAACACTAAATATGGCTTTCCATTTCAAAGAATTTTAAGAACAATTCTTAATCTTCATACTTTGCTATGATCCTGGATGGACTAAGTGAATAAATTCAGTGGTTTTTTCCTTTTTGCATTTCCTATATCTTAGAATAAACTTAAAAGTGATATTGGTCTGATCAAGGAGCAGAGACTGGAACTAATAATAGCTGCTACTTTTACAGGTATTTTGGATCTTGCAGCTTTTACAGCAACACTCCTGGAAGACCAGAGAAACACTAAGGTAGGAGCAGTATTCTGTATTTTGCTCAAGTGACTGCCATGTAATTTTTATATTAAATACTGAAGGATAAGAAAACTAATTATCAGGGTCTTGGGTGACATGGTTTAGTGGGAGGTGTCCCTGCTCATGGCACGGGGGTTGGAACTAGATGACCTTAAGGTCCTTTCCAACCCTAACTATTCTATGATTCCACGATTCTATAATGCCAGCATAGATGACACTTGTATAACCCAGTACAGAAAGGAAATAAAAATCCTGCAAAATTACATTCTTATTGGTGGACTTTAAAATATGTACATAATAATATTTATTATTCAATAAGTAGGAGGCTGTTCGGAATAATTAATAGCCTAGGATTTTTGTACGAGTTTCCATAGATTCTGCCTACATCTTGAAAATAATTAATTTTATCCAAATGACAGAACAAGCAGCAGTAGTTTAATTTCCCTGAAACAGACACACACCCAACACCCAAGAACTCTATTGCAAAGAACTTTAATTAAATCTATGTAACAAGAAAGGAATGTTTCACATCTTAATTGAAAAATCACCAGCTAGAGAACTGAGACAGCGAAACAGTCTGGAAAGCACTGAGATATAATTGAAGAAAAGAATAGATGAGAATATTTCAAATGGTCTCACTAGTCAGCAACTAGAGTAAATATTGCAAGTCAAATAACAGCATCTTAGTGATTAAGAGAAAAAATAATCTGTATTCTCCTTTGCTTTTAGAATTATACCTCATCTCTGAGAATGCATCACTGAACACAAAGCTTCACCACATACTCCACCAAACCAGGAGGCTTACTGCTAATATACCTTACACGACTGAGTAAGATACCAGCCTAAAAGCAAAACAGATAAGCTGGTTTTTGTGATCACTTTGGCAGCTTATATCTGTATTACAAAAAAAACACCTTCTCAAGGATCCTTTTTGAAGTATTCAGAAAGACAGGGAAAAGACCGCTATCTGTGGGCACTCAGACCAAGTGAATGCTGTAAGAACAAGGTAACGCTTAGCTTTACTCCACATTTACTCCTTCTGAAATGAAGTAGTTAAGTTTTAAGATTTTGACATGGGAAACCTGCCAAGGCCAGATGGAAACCTCAGCTGTCACGAGCAGGGGTCACCTCGCCCTTCTCAGCACAAGGTGTTGCTAAAATCGCGTGTACAGTTACACCTATCCTCTCTAATTAGGAGCTAAACTGACTTTTGTTGCATATGACTGTCTTGTTGTTCACTGCTTCTCTTTAATTCTAATTTTAATTCCAGAAGTCCACCAGAGATGCCCTGGAGGTACTGCTGATAATCTAGCTTTACCTTCCTGAAGAGTTTGTTTAAGGGAAGCTTGGGTAAGCCTTAAAGGGAATCCTTGGTAAGCCCTTGCTCTTTTAAATTATTTTATCGTAAGGCAGCATTTTCAGAAAGGGGAATTCTTCCTGAAGAGACGAAAGGTTTACTGATGCCAATTTTATAGTGGAGTTTTAATGGAACTGCTTCTGAAATACTCTTAGAAGTGCTATTTAACCCTCTGAAAATATCTATAAATAACTCTAATTAGCAGACATGCTGAATGCTGATAATGCTGTCCGCTAGAGGAGCACTCAGAAACCCCTCTTGTGTAACTAACTATTACATGGTGGTGTCTGTACTTCTTTTTAATAAGATGCAAAATTCAAGGTTTTTATTCGAATGACCTAAGAGGTAAAGCAAAGAGCAGGGAGAGCTCCTCAGCGCTGATGGAGACACATGCAGGTAAACCGACGAATTTTATACGACACCACATAGAGTGGAGCAGTTGAGGAAAGAGAGGATGCAAAGGGCAGCACAGAAATGATAGCAAAAAACTGGAAAAATTACTTCTACTGGAAAGAAGTAGTAACTGAACCTGACTTAGACCTCCTGAACAGATTAAGCACACCACTGAGGTACCTTTCAGTCCTACCACCTTCAGCTACAACATGACATTTTAAGATCATCCCTAGATTTGAGATTTTTCCCGTACACTTATTTTCCTCTTGAATCCTCTGCAGGTATTATTGTAAAAATAAACTACAGCGTGACAGTCACGATGTGCTGCCAGATATCAGAGCTTAGAGTGAAATTGATTTAACAAATGAACCAAACAAAATCTGTACACGACTGAAATTCCAAACCCAGACTGGAAAAACCTAACATGTTGCTTACCAAGGGGAAGCACTCTGTAGAGTTTTGCCTTACAGAGATACTGATGTTGTCTGCAGGGGCCAGTATTGACATTGCCTACCTTTAAGCCATGTCCCTTAGATGAAGTCCTTCACTAAAGGCTGTCAAGGCAATTATGCAGATGTAGGAAGAATGGTCCCCCCATGGAAAGCAACTGGTAAAGGCAGGAAAGGGAGACTAGGAGCTTTCAGAATGAATGGAGGACGTGGAGTTGGTGGTACGTGAGCTGGGGCCTAATAATCATTTGGAACATGGAAGAGATGGATAGGAACTGGCTGTTCTCTTTTCCCCAGAATCAAATAAGCTTCAGGCGGCAGCAGCACCCACTTGGTTCAAAACACAGTTTTAAAGAAGGGAGGGAATAGGGGGGTGGAGAAAAGGGGGATTAAAAAAAAAAAAGGACTTCTTCATACAGGTGTATATTTGACCTCTGGTACTTCTGCTGTGGATGCTGCAGATGCTACAGTGTTACACATGTTCAAAAAGCTTCGCTCTTGGTAAAGAAATAAATACACAGAAATGAGCTGAAAATCAAAGCTGATGAGATGAAATCAGATGTAAGCTGGTTGGCACAGAGTGGAAACACTGTGTGTGCTTGCCCTGTCTTCCCTTGCCCCTGGACTTTCATTTTTAGCCATTTTCAGAGACCGGATACAGAATTAGATGGCCTACAGTGACATTTTTATTTCCAGGTTTATTTCAAACGTATCTGCATAAATTCTCTAACTTGAGTATAACTTTTGCCGCTTCATTTTTAGTACATGCAATTTGCAATTATACTCCAACTACTACACAGAGCTTAAGCAGTGTAAATACCATACATGGGCTATTTCTACACTAGCTTCAGCACTAGCTTCAGCACTATGATGGCACACACTTGAAACAAAAAGTGACCCATCCAAATCCATAAAATGTCATCTATGTCAGTGGCCCGGCTGTTTTTCTCAGCTTTCATTAAAACTGGTTTAAAAGGCACTAAAACTCCTGCGCTCCTTCACATGTATTTACTGAACATGATAGAAATCAATGGACACACAGCAAATGCCTTGAAAAACTCTTAAGTCACATTCTTGGGTTCTATCAAAAATCTGAGGCCAAGCAAAGCCGTTCTCAAATTTCATTACATGAGACCCAAAAAGTTCCAGCAGTTTATTGCAAATAACATGGAGAAAAATACTGTTAAATACTCTTAATTATTTACTGGTCACTGATGGTGCTGCATTTATCTGATGCCTGAACATCTGCATATGAAATCACAGTGACTCCCTGTCCAGATGTAAAGAAACACGAATCAAAGCTTTCTCCCTGTCCTGCTGTCTCAGAGATGAAAGTGGAGGGAATGATTTTGAAATGCACTGGGTCAAAGGAGACAATTTATGTACATTAACCCATCCTGTCTCTCTTACCACATACTAACGTAACATAACAGCACGTTATTAATTGCAGTACCAAGTAACTTTGTATTGTTATAAGAGAGGAAGAAGGAAAAGCACTTTGTACAAATTTAGAAGTACTCACCACATGTACTCCTGGTTTTAAGCATTTTTTCACTTTCCTTCTCTCCCCAGTCCTGTATCTATACCTCACATACTTAGGAAGCTGCACAGTTCAGTACCTGACCTGGACACATGGATTAATGTTTGCACTAACAGAAGAAATAGCATTTTTCCAAGGAATCACAGATTTTGAAACTTGCTATACTCCATCTCCTGAAAAGAGGAAAGGCAGACAAACAACCTGTGTGCAAACCCTTCTGTTAGCATCGAATTTACTGCCACACAGTTTGTACCAATTTGAATGTGCCTGATGGACATTAGGTAAGAAAAGATAAGAAATTATGTCCATAATCATCATTAGCTATTGCATAGGCATAAGTAGAGCATCGTATCAGAATTAGAATAGGTTCTCTCTAGTGTAAGCTTAATATTCCATCCATTATTAGGTTCATGATTTCCTCTTTCTCCTTTCCCTCCAATATAAACACTTAGCTTTTAAACAATGTAATGTTATGTTATTTTATAGTATTTCTGCTAAAAAAAAAAGTCAGCATTCTTGGAAACAAACACAATGTAACACTCTGCAGAGGGCACTCTCGGTACAGTTACAACAGATCACCTTTTCCACTGCATCTCTCCTCCCTAACTTTAACAGCATAGTATCACATTTACAATAGTCAGAACCAAGCAACAGGAGAAAGGCTTTCTCTGATGGCAGCACTACAATGCATGATGTAGACCTGTGAATGCTAACAAAGTAAATCTAGCCAGAGAACATCATCAATGCTTTCTGGCTTAATAACATACCATGATTTAATTTGCTACTGAGAACTAAACACTAAGACTAAAACCACTGTCTATCTGCAATTATTGTTTGTATTCCATTTTCTTTATTGGTCCTTTGAAGGCTTCTATCCATTCAGATACAGGAAGAAATTTCTGCATTAAGTGAAAGGAGGATTGTAAACAAACATGGTTATAGCAGCACATATCCTATATGGCATAATAATAAGACTTTTCACTATTTTAACAGTAAGTTCTCATAACCAAGACAGGACCTATTGCCTACACTGGAGGTGCAAGGAAAGGCTCATTTCAATGTTAGTGAAAAGCATATTCTTACTGCTCAAACCATTCGTACTCAATGCAGTGCCCTTTCTGCTGACACTGCTGCTTCTTTCCCAACACTGCTGCTCATATGAGTTTTTCCTTCCTTCCTCCCCCAAACCATTTCTGGGCAGTTTCACAAGAATCTTGATTGCTGTTGTCAAGTTTCTATCATTATCATCTTATAGCTGTTTGCTGACAACTTCAAAACAAAACCTCACCTCACTCCACAAAGACCTGCAGCCAGCAATGAATGCAAGCGCAGCCCATCAGTGGGTAAAATACATACTCTGAAACATTTTTAAGTGCTATTGGGGGTGGCTGAGACTTGCAGGCACGCTAAAGATTATTAGAAAATGATGCCTGGCAGATAATCCTATTACAAAAGACCACAATGATCTGGTGGATGACTGATCCTTGCTATTGCGGCGCCAGAATTTCAGCACAAGTGCATGTGGTGACAGAACTGCCGACACAGACAGACATGTACACGGTGAGACTGCTTGTGAGCTGAGGAGAGGGACATACGCAGCAGAAACCCACCTTGAATACTCAGTGTAGTGATCTCTTGCCTTGCTAGCTACTCCAGAAGTAAAACCACTTCACTATGAATTAGAACATGCCCTATAAAAGCAATCCATAAGGCTGTCACATTTTCCTCCTATGCATTCTCTTCACTGATGTAAAGATCAGACCCTTGGGGAAAACAGGAAAATGTTCATTAAATTACTCAAATTCACTGTGATAAAGCATTCTATGGATGAGCACGTTATAATCATGTGCCATTAGGAAACTTACTATCCAACAAACAACCTGCAGCAAATATTAAGACACTGCAATCTGAATCTTCGAATCCAATTAAAATCTGACCTTTCTTTCTGGAAACGGTCAGGACAGAGTTTAATGCTCCTACAGAACTGCTAGGATATGTGAATTCAGATGAGCAGCACAATTTCCTCATGAGATACCACCACTTACTGTCATACCCCTGACTCCATTTTACTTGAAACTGAAAGCAACTTGACTGCAGAGGATTCTTCCCAGAGTAGCTGTTGCTACTTAGTTTTCCTTGCAGTGTGTTTTTCTCAGATTCATGGAAAATGACTTGCTGTTATGTTATGTTGATTAAATCATGTCAGCAAGTGTTCTAATTTATGTGCTTTAGCTAGCAAAGTAGAATGCAATTTCCATTTTGGGGCAAGTATAATCATAATTAAAAACACATTAGCTGATTATACCAAACATCCATTCTAAAAAACATATTCTGCATCTGATTTATGAGTCATGATTTGCTAACTAACACATTTTGAAATACTACAACTTTATAAGCTGATGAATGGTTTTGATCACACCCCAACTACTACAACACAGAAATTAAAGCTAAAACCTTCCCAAGAACTAATGACTAACCTAACCTGAGATTTCTGATTTCTACTAATACATAACTCTTTCCTCTATTTTCCACAGTTACTGTAACAAAGGTTTCAGGAGAGGAAAATACTTTGGGTAAAGAAAGCCTTCACTTTTCAGTTTGGGGTCTAAGTATTTTGAACACATTGGGACTTACTTCTCATCTTTAGTTCTAATTCAAGTCAGCAGCATTAAAAGAGACACATCTTCATTTTCAGACATTCCTGCTTATCTTTATTTACTGCATTCTTACTGTATTCTGGTGCCTGTGTTCGCTGCAGCCAACAGTGTTAACACTGTGAGAGAAGGAACTAAATCTGTAACAGTGCTGTGCAGCTCGGAGCATCAGATCTCTAAATATCCCAAGCACCAAGGAACATAGAGATATACAAAGTTTTTCAGCCTTTACATAAAATAAAAAGCTTGAGAAGCAGATTTCAAATGACAAGATCTAAAATAAAGACTGAAATACTTTGAAGTTTGGGTGATGCTTTGTCATCCAAGGACGAAGAAATATCCTCTAAAGCAGACTCAGTATTTTCTATTTCTGTATGGTAAAAATATCTTACTGCTATTATAAGAAGCTTAATACTCTTCACACATCCACTCATTTGATCTCATGTTCAAGTTTTTGACATCCTCCAGAAGCAAACATATCATGTATAGAATGTATTGCTTTAACAGGTATTCATTTTACTGAGCTCCACTATAATTTGTTAGTCTTACATGATGTCTCAGGATATTTCACACATTCTGAAAAGGAAGCTAAAAGGGAATAATTTGCATATATTACTTAAGTTGTACATGCTGTAAATATTGATCTAATGATAGGGAAGGAAGAGGAAAAGGTTGGTCAAAAATTAGCAATTGCGCTGCTATAGTTTTTAAGAATAATTTTTCAGGATCAATTTTTAAGCTTGGTCAAGAGATGAGAGCCACTCTGCTTCCAGTCTGTGGCATTTGATGCACATTACGGCAATTTACAGGGGATGAAAACTTTTATTCTTGTAGAGTTATTATCAATTCAGCAGAAACAATTCAGACCTCAGCTACTGCTGTCTGCGCCATGCAGGGTGAAGAATTATTTCACAGGTTTGACCTGGTATTTTACACAGCTCCACTGACTCTCAAGGATGATGCACAGGCACTCTTATGCAATGTTCTGAGTAAGTCTGAAGTATTTTCTGTTCTTGGAACTGAGAAGCTGTAATTTACCTAATGCTCGAGAAAAAAAAACCAACAAAGCTTTCATCGCCTTGATGCCAACCTCCACAATCACTATTCATTTTGGAAAGCTTCAGGTAGGGGATTGTAAATGTCAGGAAATATGAATAAGCATAAAGAGGATTCAGATGGAGAAGTGATCACATTATCCTTGGGGTAAACATGTCTCCCAAATGGTAAGTGGCTCCTGATCATCAGCCCATGCTTTCCCCTGCCCAAGTGCCACACAGTTTTCCTTTTTGTCCTTCTTTCCTTCCGTTCTTCCCATAGAATTTTCTGTCTGTCCTTACGTTTTTCAACACATTATTTCTCTCTCTTTAAATGACTGCATCTACTGAACTGACTGAAACCTTCACAGCTCCCCACAAACCCAAGTTTTGTTTCCTCTTTCTCCTTTCCATAATTCTCTCTTCTGAGGTAGGCAGCTGCACAGCATAGGAGAAAAGCCTCCCAGCTGCCAGCAGAATAAAGGTATTTCATTTGGAATTTAAATGTCAAAAAGAAAATTCCAATCAGGATAATCTTGAACCCTGTCAGGGGCACACAAATAAGAAACTATAAATAAAATACAAAATCTCTATGAAAAACCAAATGTCATTTCAGAAGACAGAAGAAAGCCTGACAGCCATGAATCCAATGGTTTCACCACCTCCACTATCACCAGGTAGGCCACTGTGGTTCCCAGAGAGAAAGCATACAGCTTTTCACTACACAGATGGCCTTGGAGAGGACTCTGGTCTTACTGGCATCAGTGGTGCCTGAAATGAGATGTGATTCTGCATTCCTCATCTCTTTTAAGAGCCCCTTACCTGAAAGCCCTGACATTTTCGCTTCCAAAGAATTGTCTATATGCCAGGAAATATGAAACATACGTTATACTTTCCTCTGAAAATAGATTTATTTGTCCATTGTGGGGAAAGTTTTAACATTATGTCACATATTACCAATAATGAAACACCTATAGGAATAACTAGAAGTTACAAGTTCTTCAAGTACAGGGCTGGGGAGCAGCTGCATACGACTTTACCTTTTGTTTTCAGGCTTAGCTCAGAACACAGTGCCTCTTGGCTGAAAATGTAATGTGAAATAGCACACTGGACGACAGAACAAAAAACTCTCCTACCAGACAACACTGCTGGGTCCAATTTTTCACTGCTTGGATTTTTATTTTTAAGTTTTTTCCATCCAAGCAAATGCTTTTCCTCTGACAACATTTAATAACAAGTTTGACCTTGGCGCGTCCAAGTTTAAATGATTTCAGAGTACACTGCAGCAGAAAATCAGGGGCCAGGGATTCTTTTCCTTATTTGAATTTTATTATTTGGGGAAAAGGGGGACTCCCTTGTTTCACAGAAGAAATTACTTTTGAGCCACAGTGTGAAGACTTTTTGCATGACTGCATAAAGAGCCACAACTTTTTACACTTAGTGCAGTTGACAGATGATTGGCACCAGTGCCAAAAGGAACTTAACTACTTCCTACTGGGAATATCTTTGAAAATACAGCAAAGAAAGCTGAGAACTAGTTTATACTTCCATGTGTTGGAGAAGGAATGAAGTTTGAGCACAGTCCCTCCTGACAGTCTGTGCGCTAGTACAGCTCACAGAAGCTGTGTGATTCTACAACCCAGGCTTTTATCTTTCTTGTGGGTTCATGTCCAGCATTCCCTCTGTGGAACCCATCCTCATTATCAACCATCAATCCCAAGAAAGGTACAGGTTTGTAATGAATAAATGTCACGGACTATGGTTTTCTGTGTTTTATCTGTGGACCAAAACATATACAATTCTTCGTATCTGAAGTGCCAAATTTGCAAGTATTTAATACAGGTTAATAAACTTCCAAAATTATTCCCATTCTCATATTTTTCGCTCTTTTTAATTTCTCATTTTCCTATACAGACCACGCAAATTTTGAAAAATATTTAAGACACACAAAGAGCAATTACATCTTCATACTAAGTAAGAATGAATATCAACTATTGTTGCAGCATAGAAAAAAGCTACCGCGGTGCAAAAATACCATTTGATACATGTGTTACGAGTTATTGTTATTACAGAAGTCAAAGATTAAATTATCTTTGGTTAGAGCAACATTAACCTTCCCCCCTCCCCCAAAATAGTACCATCACAACAACAGTATAGAAACAACAGTGGGACATGGCTCCTGACAGTACAATCATGGTTCATCTAACAATATTCACAGAGAGTCAAAATGCTGCTGTTAAATCACTGCCCTTCCCTATTCTATGAAGCCACCAGGTGAGTTGTTTCAGTGATGATAACAATGGAAAACACCACAAAAGCATTTATTGTCAACAGATCTGCAGAGAAAAGCAACACTGCACACACAATATTGATTGCTGCAGGGGAAAAATCACATTTCAGATGCACTCTGCATTATTCTTACATAAGCCCTCTTACGTAACATGGAATAACATTACATTTATGGACATCCTATTTTCATTACAAAATGCTCTTGAAAGTTAGAGGTTATTAACGCTCTGCACTGATCTACCACGATATGAATGCGCATGATGTGTTCACTATGGTAACTATTACACAAAAGAAAAGGCACTGATCTCCATACAAGATCCTCTTTTCTCACAAGTAAGCACAGAAGTACACCCAAATTCTGCAAAAAAAATTGCTTTCTTGGTGCAAATACATATATAGGAGAGGAGAGAAGGAGGAAAAACAGAATCAAAGAGAAGTAATTTGACCTTTTTGTTATCTGTTTTGGAAAATAAAGAAAATGAAGGAAATTATACTCCTTCAGTTGCTCATAAATCATCTTCTATTTGATAATGAGATATCCCATTCAAATCTATCAATACTTGTGACTTAAAGTTTACCAATGACACTTATAAATGGCAGCTAGAAACATCAAATTTATAGTCAACTGTCACTAGAGATTTGTTTCTACAAAAAAACATTGCTTAAAATTCACATTCCCGTGCATTTAAAATTATCAACGTAATCACAAAGAAAAAGCCAAATGAAGCAAAAAGCAACAAAACCATTCAATTTCATGTGTATTTTTAAAATTGTGTATTCAACTCATAATTCTTGCAAAAACCATTCAAATTCACAAATGACAGGACTAGTTCTTTTCTAAGGCCTCACAGAGATAAGTGTGTATAAGGGCAGGTATCCTCCATATATCGTTATCCTCAACCAAAGGCAGATAGGTTCTCTTCATCTCTTGTTCATGGTCTCCCAACAAGTTAGGGCTAAGAATCCTAAATACACCATCTACTGTCAGGGTCTGCCCAAGACAAAGAGACCGTAAACTCTCTGGGCAACTGCTCCATGCTTGACCATTCTCACCCTAAAAATGTTCTGTCTTATGTTTACATGGAATTTCCTGTATTTTGTTTAAGTCTTAATGCCTCTTGCCACCCCACCTTTATCCAATCTGGTATTTACACACACTGACAAGATCACCCCAATGCCTTGCTGTTTAAAGGCTGAACAGTCCCAGCTGTCTCAGCCTCTCTTTGTAAGACAGAACTAGACAAAGCACACTAGACATGTCTCACCATTGCCTAGTAGAGAGGAAGAATCACTTCCCTTGACCCACCGGCCATGGTCTTCCTAACACAGCCAAGGAAGCTGTTGGCTGCCTCAGCTGCAAGGGCAGATTGCTGGCCCATGGACCATGGCCCCAGCTATTTTTCTGCAAAGCTGCTCGCTGGCCAGTCACCCCCAGCCTGGGTTGGGGAGTGATTCCTCCTCCCAGCTGCAGGACCTCACGATTCCTTTTGGTAAACTTCAGAACATTCTCACTTGCCCATTTCTCCTGCCTCTGAGATCACTTTGAACAGCACCACGACTCTCTGGTGTATCTTCATGTCCAGTACAAGCAGACAACATACACGTCTATGACAGCAATGACACTCCACTTTATGAACAACCTTTTCATCTAACAACTACTACAGTAGAGATAATTTATTCTTTGTGTATAATTGATTTGGGTCTGCACTTAAAAATGTCTTTTGAAATCCATATTATAGCAAATATTGTCTCATAATAAAAGCAACATTTTAAATTAAAAGTTAATGATTTTCCATTATTCAACATTACTACACAAGGCAGGAACTCTAGTTTAGTGCTAGAACATAAAAGAAGTTATTCGGAACTTATAATACATGGGTTTAACAGCTTAATGTCAAGAAGCAACACTGTAAATTAAAAACTAAGTAAAGGGATTATAGTATTTCACATTTAGAAATTTCACAACTACAGATAATTAAGGCAAGTGAAGTATTTTTGCATCATTGTCCTGAAATCTACAATTATAAAGTATTTTTACAGCAACAGCACTGCACTCTGTAATAACACTCTAGACACAACATCACCATGGCATGTGAGACTTTCACCACATTCTGCTGCATTCCTCAAGGTTTTATAGGACTTTTTTCTATTTCTTTCCTCCTTTCATCATTACTACAAGACAGCTCACTTCACGTAGCTTATCTAAACCACAGCTGGAATCGGTAAGTCACAGGTATGACAGAGAAAGGGAACCTCATTCACTGCAGGTATGTAAAGGTGCTACTTTTGAGGCCCCTTTTAAGTGACTATTTCAGAAATGCAAACCACATGTGGCCCACACACGATTCTTTTTGCCCACTTAAATTTGAAGAAGAACTCCTCATAAGCCATGTGAAATAGTTTGAGTGTTGACTTTCTGCAACTGTGAAAACTTTTCAAACTGAACAAAATGCCCGGAAATGAGCACTATCTCATTTTGAACACATACCTCCAAAGAAAAATCATCCTCAGAGTTGGCTACAAGACAATTAAATTTGAACTTTAGAGATGGAGAACTGTGATCCCTTATGGAGATCATGGAAGAAGTTTAAAGACAGTTTCAGTCTTATCATATTCCTTACGCCTCAAATCACACTTATTCAGAAAACTGTCAAGAAAGTCACCCCCAGAAAAGAGCTCCTGCTGGAAAAGTCCCTCCAGGGAATACAATTAGAAGCACTCCATGATCTCCATTCCCATGTAGATTTGGATATGTACTTACCCCTTTTCCCTTGCCAGCTTGCACAGTACTGAATTTTACAACTAGTCCTCTCTTGGAAGCCTCTGGAGAAATCCGGACAGCTTTAACATCCCCCATTCCTCCAAGAAGTATTCCATCCTCTCCTTCAACAGATTACTAGGCACTCTCCTGGTGAAAAGGAAAAAAAGGTACCTTCACTGACTTGATTAAGTGGGTATATCCGTGTTAAAGTAAGACTCATCTACAACAATTAACCCCTCATCTCAATAATATGTATGATGTTGCTCCTCTCTTCCTCCCCTAACTCATTTATTACTGTTTGGCATGTTCCACTGGACCTTAGCATTCTCTTACCCGTTTGAGCATTAAAGGCACACATGACACATGTGCTTGATTATATACAGACACACCTCATTACTGGCTCTCAACTGAAGAAAGACACAGTGCAGTTAACTGCTTTAGGCTGCCTGACTGTACAGCTCCCATAGCATTAAGGGATATTTAAAGAAATCAACCCCTATTTACTTCTGCCAAAGTGTAAGCCCACAAGTCCACAAATCCCACAACATAAATTACTACATTCATGGCATACGGTTACTTTTTTTTGTCAGTATGTGCCCACATCTATTCAGTCACTCACTCAACTCTCCCTTCATGGTGCACAGATTGGGATCATCCAGTAGTCTCATATTCTACATCTAATATTCCATAACTGCTGACTAAAACAACCAACTCTGAAAGATTTTGACCTTATTTTAAGAATACACACACACTACATATACAGTGTAATAGACCATTAGCAATATGCTTGAAGAGCTTTCAAGCATATTAATTAATACTAAACATTAAAGTGATATGCCCCCAGAAGACGTAACATCCCTGCATACAGATAGGCCAAGCACAGCACTGAAGTCCTCTCAGCAGGCACAGGAAGTTTTCAAAGTAATGGCCCTTCAGTCATTACAAGATTGTCTTTATTTTAATAAATGCTGGTGTGTGAAGGAGAATATAGACCCAAGTTTTATTTCTGAAATGTCTACACCAGTAAAGATGCCTAATTAAGGTATTCATTAAAGTATACGAAATTAACAGGAAAAATCTGGAGTACTATTACACTTCCCCATTAAGCTAATTTAATTTGGTTATAACGCAGATTCTAATAAGATGATATTATTAACTAGTTCAATTTCAAAATGTCTTACCATGTTTATTTTTATTATGTTACTAAGCAGAGTAGCAATTGACCTAATTTACTTTATTAAATAACATTTCTCAAACCTTTTAAGAAAGGACAATGGCCTATTTCTTTCCTTAAGCTGTCAGCTTGCTGCCATTTTTAACTTTACATATAGTTAAGGTCTTCACCAGTTTCACAGACTGACATTCAAAACTATGTGTTCTTCTCTTACTCAGATCAGTCATTCGGTCTGCAGTTACATTTGTGAGTGTTAGTAGCTACTGCCACGAATAGGAGAAACATCTGCATTTCAGTTGGTCACCTGTTCAGTTGGATACTTCCTTTCTTTCAGCTTTTACAAATAGACAATATTTGCATTATGATTTAAGGTTATAATTGGTGCAAAACTATACAGCTGGTTTTAGTACTGTTCCCAAGTTGAAAGAGAAGAAATTTTCTTCATAAACAATCACGATACTTCAAATTTCTTCTGTGACATTATATAGTAGATTTTCCATGTTCTGAGAATAACATTTCAGTGACAAATTCATAACATCCTTGTCTAAAATCTGGACACAGCTGTCTAGCATAAAACATTATGTAAGGTTCTGCACAGTTTGTTAATTCAGCATCTTCAGAGCTGCTGCATTTAACCCCAGGGATCCTCAACGTGTCCTGTCTACCACCAACAGTGTACAAAGCAGCATTCTAAAGTGACCCATGGAGACATCCCATTTTCTGGAACTAGGCATCACCGCAACCAACTGCATTACCTAGTAAAGGGGCTTTCAGCCTTGTCTGAACACTCTTAAGCCGAAGCCTAATACTGAGATCAGAAGAAAGAACACGTAGAAAGTCGTATTCACTGCAAGCTATACAAAATGAACCCTGAACAGGCCTCTGTACTATAGCAGTGTTAATTATCACCTTTGATTCCTCCTGTTTTTCCTCCTGTTGGTATTACCATATTCTATCATTACTTCATCAGCACTTTTTTTCTTGCTATCTCTCAGATAGCCAACTCTGCATGGAGAAGCTTCATCATCTTCTCTGCACTTGACCTCATCTGACATGCTAAACAGTGATCTATTTCATGTAGTCTATGTATTAGAAAAATCAATATTGACAAAATTTTGAAGTCAAGCCTACTGGTATGATTTAAAACCCAGAAGGTTAGCAATAAGGGTATTCCAAGTCAAACCAGAATGTAACAGGCTACTTCTGTCAGTAACGGACATGTCATTTCTCTCCCAAAACCTGAGTCAAACAAAATAAAGACTTTTTCAGTACATAGAGGTAGATTTCTTGTTGAAAAGTAAATATTCAAACATCTAAATAAATACATAAAAATAAGTGTTTGCAAAAAAGCCAGATTATCCACTATTCCTCCACTGCTTTTTACTGCAGTATGGAAGATCTCAAAACTAAACATTTTGGTCACAGAGGTCATATCAGTTTAAAAGCTTCCACCTACTCTGCCACATTGATTTTTCTAATGCACATAACATGTTAAAACGAATACAGTCAATAGCTCAGCAGACCACACAAATCAGGAACCAGAAATGCTGCACAGATTATCTTGACGCTTCACCAATCACAAGTATGGCCTAATATCAGATTAAAGGGATTTAAGTTCATGTCAAAGGATTAAGTTTTATACCTTATTAAAAGTTAAACACCTCATAAGCAATTATAAGAAGTTCAATATGCCAGAAAATACATTAAGCTAAGAATAACAATTTTGAGTAAAATGGTATTTTAAGTTAGAAAATGTGAATCAACAATTAAAATCTTGGACAATCTCCCCCAGCCATTGGTAGGCAAATGGGGAAAGAGCTAACAATGTGAATGGCAAAGAGAAGAGCACAAGACCTCACCAGAACTGAAGCAAGCTCCTCAGTACAATACACCTATTATTCCTGTCACAACTTCATTTCAAAAATTAAGTTTAAAACCAAATGGAAATGCTACTCAGAACTGGCATTACTTTGCTCTTTCACTTTAAGGGAAAAGGCTAGTGTACATGTCAACTAACCCCACGTCTGCCTGGCATTCAGGCAGGAAGCTCTAGCACACACTCCTCTGAGAAGGAACTTTGACTTTAACAGGCTTTATCAGCCCAAATGCATAAACAATTGTCACAGCTGATTTGCACATAAAAGCCAGAACAGTTTAGTTTTGCAGCTGTGGGAAACAGTTGGTATTTTCCCCCAATGGAAGTTACCACTTAAATGTCTTTCCTGCACCCAGCTCAGGGAAACATCTTAACAGAAACCGCTCTTTCTCTAAACTAGTGGTGATCTGATTACACAAACTTCTCACACTCCACTTTAAGCAAAGACTCCAAAATAAGAGCACAGTAACCTGTAAAACAAACACCGAATTACAGTACTGGGCGATTATGAAGTTCTGCAGTTTCGGCAACTGCCTCCACTCAGAAACGCAGTTCTTTGAACATATGGTCCACTGTCCTCGTTTCAGAAGGAGAAATCTGGGTTTCTTTCAGCTGAAAGATGCTTTAAACTTTAGAAAATCTGAATCTGGTTTTGCTATTAAGCCTCACAGCATATGATGACTCTTACAGTACCCTCCTGTGTTGCTTCTCATGCATCAATGTATGAAAGAGTAATGAGAGAAATTTGCTTGTTGATGCATTCATCTAACAGTTCATTATCATCATCAGGGGTCAAAATACTAATCACCATAATGTATTAGGAAAAGAAAAAACACTAGTAACACAAAGTATGTGCTAACAATTAGTAGCACAGACAAAGCATATGGATATACAGTGAACAACCTCTTGCTCCACTGAGATACATGTAAGTATCCAAAAGCAGTGCCTAGTTACTGAATTTAGAATAAAGAGCATCAATGACAGCAAGTTTAAAATTAGAAGCGTAATCAACTGAGAGTGGCTTATGTTATGCACTGGATGGCTGCACATAATTCTAAGTTTGTCTTACTACTTCAAGGCAATAATTCTAAACTCTCTCCTGCTGCTTTAGCTTGTCACATATACTGATGCTGTGGTCACTGCAGGTCCAACTCATCTGTTTCAGCTTCTTTTCTCCAGCAGACAAATGGATCCAGAATTTATTTCAGAACTTGGCGTTATATACCTAAACATACAAGGTGAATAAATTACTATTTTACTGTGTCACTGTTGAACAAATATAGGAACAACTGTTCACCACTGTGTACTGCATAAGGAGAACTTGCTTTTAATGATCTCTGGTAAGAAAATTAAGACTGATTTTGGTACCGTGCAGGATCAAGACTTCAATTAGTTTCACTGATGTAATCTACATGCTCATTTCCAGGGCTGGTGGAGCGAAAAAAAATTGTTCACAGAAATTCACTTCTGTGAGCCAGGCATGGACAACATCCACCCATCACAATACAAAGTATTTAAAGCCTTAGAAACAAACAGCACAATCTATAGAATACTACAAAAATGTACTGGTAAACTTTAATGCTGCAATGCTGTAAATGCGAATTTATTTCCACAGAGAGCAAATTCAACACAGACTGGAATTCATTAGTAAATGCAAGGCTATATGAATGTCAACATTCCAAAATACACAAGATACAGCCAATAAAAAAAAAGAAAACAAAAGAAAAACACTACTAAATCAGAACGTTACAGACATACCAGTTCTAGCTCCATCTCTTACTCCCAGCTCCCAGCCACATCTGCAGGGCTGGCAGAATTGCCCATTTACATCCCACAGACTCAATCCCACAGAAGCAACCTATGTGATTTCGCAAAGAGAAGGGACAGATGATTGGAGAATAGGTAGAAAGAGATCGGCTATTATATAATGAAATAGGAGCAGCAATAACAATCAGAGCACTCCTCTAAGCTTCCTTAGGGATTTTGCTTAATTGAATGGTGAAGATCCAATTCTGATTTTGGCAATACTGCAATAACTCCAACATTCTTATTTGGCATAATACAAATGGAGTTTACCAAAAACCAGACCTGGTGTGTTTGCAAAGGCTGTTTAATGAATATAACAGAACAATGAAGACAAGCGCTTAATTCTGCAAGGCTACCAAATGACTTGGTAGGTCATAGAATCATAGAATAGTTAGGGTTGGAAAGAACCTTAAGATCATCCAGTTCCAAGCCCCTGCCAGGGGCAAGGACACCTCACACTAAACCATGACACCCAAGGCTATGTCCAGCCTGACCTTGAACACTGCGAGTGATGGAGCATTCACAACTTCCCTGAGAAACCCATTCCAGTGCCTCACCACCCTCACAATAAAGAATTTCTTCCTCAGATCCAATCTTCCCCTGTTTAAGTCTGAACCCATTACCCCTTGTCCTATCATTACAGTCCCTAATGAAGAGTCCATCCTCAGCATCCCTATAGGCCCCCTTCAGATACTGGAAGGCTGCTATTAATTCTCCATGCAGCCTTCTCTTCTCCGGGCTGAACAGCCCCAACTCTCTTTTTCCCCTTTTTCCAGTCATTGGGAACTTCACCTGACTGCCATGATTTTTCAAATATGATGGACAATGACTTAGCAACTTCATCTGCAGCTCCTTCAGGACCCACAGATGGATTTCATCAGGTCCCATGGACTTGTATATGTTCAGAGCCCTAAGATGGTCTCAAACCAGATCCTCTCCCACAGTGGACCCAGGGTCTTCATTTTACCAGCCCCTGTGTCTGCCATCCAAGACTTGGGTGGTGTGGTCAGAGCATTTGCCAGTGAAGACGGAGGCAAAGAAGTCATTAAGAACCTCAGCTTTCTCCAAATCCAGGGTAGCCAGTTCCCTTGATAGCTTCCAGAGGGGGCCTCAATTGCCCCTAGCCTGTCTTTTATTTGCAGTGTACCTATAGAATCCCTTCCTGCTACCTTTAACATTCCTAGCCAAGTTTAAT
>JASSUY010017799.1:0-21276 GCA_032466535.1 Forpus xanthops
TTGCTGTCCGTGGCAGGGGTGTTGGAACTAGGTGATTTTAAGGTCCTTTCCAACCCTAACTATTCTATGATTCTATGATTCTATGATATTGACACAACATGGAAAGAACTAAAAATACTGTGTACTCCACAGAAAAAAATAATTTAAAAAACCCTTATATCATAATTCAATAGCAGTAACCCAGCCTAGATAAGAGGGACTGAAGACAACAACCAAAAAAAGATAACACTTAACAACTGAGCCTGTTTTGATGGCTGACATACTATTATATAATAAATATATCATGACAGACTAATATCTTGCTGACTTCTGTATAAACAGCAATCAAAGTAGCCTCATCACATTACCTTTGAACTCATGAATAAAAAGCTGGGTTTAGTTTAATGTACTGCTAAGACACTAACACACCCTGCTCTCTGCTCATGCCCTGAAGATTCTGACTCCTATTAAGACAAAGGGGAAAAAAATGTAAGGAATAACTAATAATAAGGTTTATGTTTAAAAAAAAAAATTGACAACTTGGTTGGCCAAATGTGGGTTGGAACTAGATGACCCTTAGAGTTCCCTTCCAATCCAAACCATTCTATGAAATAATACTATATGCATAATATGCTCTAAATGGATGATATATGGAGCCAAGTGCAAGTTTCCCTACAATACATAGTTCTAGTTACTTGAAGAGAGATCTTCAAAGGCATTTGGGAAAATAAAACTGAAGACAGTCCCTGAGTTCTGCTATTATCTTACTGAGTGTCTTTAGAGAGGTGCTATTTCCCAACAAAATTTCTTGTGTGCCAGCCCCTGAGTGATAATATTTATTTTTTAAAAAGACACTGGCTAGCATATTAAAAACTGTAATAAAATCTTCCATGCAATGTATTTCTTTCAGTAGAAAACTGGAGCTGGTCCAGGGTATTTTACTTTGTAGAAGGGAAGCAGTCACACTTATGGAACTGCACTCCATCTCTGAATTACACATATTTGATTTAGCTGTCACAGACAGAAAAGTAGAGTTTTTCAAATAGTAAATCTTAGAGTAACAGCTTTAGTTAGCTGATACTATGGGATTAAACTTCTTCAGCAGCTCATTGGCCACAGATTAGCCAAATCAAGTTAAATTAAGGTTGGAGGTTCAGGTACAGCTGCATTTAGCTGATGAGTTCTGGGAGAAGCAGTGCATGTTGTCTATTGCTGTTGTAAGCCAAAAAAACATGCAGAGCAGGATGTTTCTCTTCAGTTCACATGGGTGTGCTTAACACAATGGCTTTCTCTCCATTCCTTCCCCATACACTGATCTCTGAGCAGGTTTACCTATTCTAAATTCATAAACATGTATTAGTATTCTAATCTATTATTGAAATATTTTTTGCCAGACCTGCTCATGAAGATCTTACTTCTCTTAACCATTCCTCTGCTATGCTTTGATATCTGCTTAGACCTTAGTCATTAGTTCATCTTAGTCAGTAGTCTGTAGGCATAACAGTGAAAAAATAGCAATGCCTATTAAAAAAATAAAATTTCTTGAAATCTCTGGGTGATAAAGCAAAATCACCTTTTCTTTAAACCTTTAACTCTGCCTTCATCTCTTTACAGGAAACTACACCAGCTGACTGAAATTGATGCAGCTTGTTTCATCAGAGAGGACGAACCATGGGAATTCTCCCCAAAAAATATCTTCTATTCTTAGATGCAGAGATTTGCTCCATTCACAAGAAATACTGTCTAAGTCACTTTTCAAAACTCATCAGTCACATAGAACTATGCGAGACTAACCAGAAATTCGAACAATAGATAAAACTAGTTGATGAAAATTATTAATAGAATTTGAGAATTGCTTGCAACATTTATTCCTTCTTTGAAATTTCAGCATTTTTCTTCTGAAAATAATAAAAATAAATAAAAATAAAACATCAAATCTGTTGTTCCAATCTAATGGAATGTTTAATTCCATAGACTCTTCCACCACAACCATGGGAAGCAGTTGTCAAGTTTTTCAACATTCTATGAATTATTAGAACCAGACAACTGAATAGCAGAGCACTCCTTGCAATACCTAAGGTAAGGTATTAAGAAAAAAAAAAGCAAATACAGCAAACCTAAGAATATGGCAAAGCAGCCTATTTTTGGCTCCTTACTTCTAAAAATTTGACTAGTAATCATATTCTGAAGAATCTAAAATAAACATGGATAAATAATTCTGGAAGACTCTAGCAGTCAGAGAAGTGCTATGAAACAGGATTAAATAAAATTCTGCAGCTGCAGTCACTTAGATTGAGTGAGTACAAGCATTTGAAGAAAAAGACATAGAAATGAAATGTGCAGTAACACTGAACATAGAAGTTCAATACACAAATAGTGTGGAATGAAAACATAACATTTGTAAAAAGACAATGCTATTTTTTTTTCCTAATAGGATTCACACATATTTTATATTTCCATGGACATACAAGGAAATTAAAATAACTGACCATCCTAGAAAGAGTTCACCAAAAACAACACTCAACCCAGCCACCCAGAAGAGAAATTTTAAATAAATGGTTACTCAGGTTTTACAAATCAGCGTTTACATTCACTTTGAGAAAAACGCAAAATATAGTGGGCATCAGCATGAGCCAAGAGTTTAGCTTAGCACAAACCATATGGGAGGATGTCCCCATAGACTGTGTAGCTTCTACTAGCGTGGCATCTGCAGTACATAGCAACACTTTATCTGATGTAATAACACCTTCTGCTCTTAGCCTTTCTAAGTTATAAAACAAATGATTAAGTGATTTCACCATAAGCAGCCTCATGGAACACTGACAAGGTGGTGTGAATATAGGGAGCTATCACTGCACATGCCAGACACCTTGCAAGTCAATATATTAAGAGTGCCAGCCTAAGTTTTTTTAGAAGACTGTATCACCCTAAAAAAGAAAAAGTAACTTACAAATTGGGTGGGGGCTCCTGAACAGTTCTTTTTGTTCTTACAATGCTAATGCCAGTGGATCAGTATATTCAAAGAGACTTCATTAAAATCAATATAAACCTCAGTTATCAACAAACAGCTATCATACTTTGAAATTATTCTGTTAGCTAGAACATGGTAATGTAACCAGCATCATCCACAGCACCGAAGCTATAAATCCAGGATGTGCTCACAGCCAGGTATCTTCAACAAATATTGAAAGAGAACATAGACATTAACAATTTATGCTATGAGGTGTGTTCACAGCAGTGCACCTTCAGCAAATACTAAGAGAGCACACATTGACTTTTACAACTTGTGTTATGAGCTTCAGCCTTCAGAGCAGAGAACCCTCCAGTGGGATAGGTGCTCTATCTCCCGTTGCATCATTTGAATAATTAACAGAAATGCTGTCAATACACACTGGAAAGAAAGGTAGAAAAACATTAAAAGAAAGACGCTTCTCAACAAAGTTCTTGCCTCAATCATGCACCATAGAAGCATCACACCATTTAAATTTACTGCAATAAACCAAACACTGTCATTCCTTTTTCCATATATGTTTTGCATGTATTATTTTTATACTATACGCATAATATAGTATGCATATAGTACACATAGTTTCGATGTAGATAAGTACTTAGTTTAGATATATATATCTAAATACAGGAAAAAAAATGAGTGTATCAGTGCCATAAAATTAAGGTAGAATGGTATGCATTTATCTTATTACCCTTCCTGAGAAAAGAGGTAAGGAAACTACTACCACCAATCTGGATTTACCTGAAGAAACAGAGATGCACAAAATAAACTCATCCACTATTTCATGGGAGTCTTCATCACAGGCAAAAGTAAGTGGAGGTGAAAACATACTCATGAAATGTTTCTGATTTAGCAAGTTATCCAACATGCTCTCTTCCCTAGAAGAATTTCTTCAGGCTCTTACCTTGTTCTGTCCTATGCTAAAAGCACTGAGCAGGAAATGCTCTCACTGAAGTAATAAAATCAGCAATATAATAAAAATGTCTGCAGAGTGCTCTCTCTGCCTTCTAAGAGCTCTCTTATGTTGTCTACATCCAAAATGATAGCTCTACCGAAAGCTACTTACAGAGTTAGCCCAAGACAGGACCACATTAGAGATTAGTTTGAGATTTCTGAAATAATGTCATGTTCTCACACAACAGGGATTAATCAGTGACATTAGTCTCTTATTTTATTACAATCCCAATTTTAGAACACCATGCCTGCTTTTCACATTCTTCACTGATGTGCAAAGACCACTTGACCAAGCCATGTTCCATCAAATACTTGAAAGGAAATTATTTTTCAGAATTAGAAGAGATGGATTATGCAGAAAACCAGAAAGTCAAATTTCGTGCTGCGTTTCCTCAAATATATTTAACCTTAAAGGCCTTGACTCTCTCATCGTATCTCTTAACACATGAAATGCATCTCCATCAGAGATGGAATAATCTAATCCTGTTTAAGCAGGGAAAACAGTTCAAGGTTTTCTCAATCTGTAAAGTACTTGGCACTTTTTGGCCTCAGATAAATATAGCCTTAGAAAAGACTATTTTTTTTACCCCCAGGATTGCCTTAGACTAATATTCTGTAAATCGGAATTATTTCCTCCATAACTACTTATATAAATCACAAAGTATTTCTTATTGCCTGTGTTAGAGCAAAACCAACACAACTTCACGTAAAAGAGATCCTCTAATATTATATAGTTGAATTTGCTCAAACCTGCCTATTAAAGTTGACTGCTGATGGGATTACAACTTTAAGGATTCCTCGTTTGTGAAGCTCCAATATTTATAGCTCAACTAGTTATAGGTCCTGTAAACATTGCACAAAAATGCTATAATCTCCAAACATTTTAAGGTAAGCCCTCAGCAGAGTTTTTGAAGAATGCTCTTTCTGTTTAAGTCCACCTGAATTTCCACTCAAATGTTAGGATGCTTTTTGGTATTTTCTTAAAAAGAACTATATAAAAGGAAGATGTTTTAATGTTTGAAAGCACTGTATGTTACATATGTACTGCAGATTCTCTAACATCACTAAAACACATGGCAGGACAGTAGCTACTTCCAGCTTGAAAAGTGCCACTTATGTCTCAAACCTCTTCATGCAGTATAGTCATTCCATAACTAATGTTCAGTAATGGAAAAGTACTATGTCTTCCTTCGCTAGAACAACTGCTAACTCAGTTGACATCTAAAGGGATCAAATAAAAATCTTTTAATAACATGTCTTAGTTTAATTTTCTAACAAGCCATGCCAAATGAAACACACTCAGGCAACAAATGTGATTATCATGAAACAGAAGAGCTACTTTTTCCCCATTCTAGCCGCTGGTACAAATTTCTGACTTTCATTTTCAATGTGAACATAGGTCATTATGCTTTTTCTGGTCTAAATTCAAAAATAATTACATTAACAGACTTCAATTTCAGACTCTTAATTTTTTGGCATTGCCTTTAATTTTGAATAGAATTCCCATTGACTTTTTTCCTGCTTGGATTTTAAAAACAAACTCTATTCCCTACAATTCCTGTTTCCATGTGTGTTTAATTCCTTCTATGTTTGCTCTCAAAGGAGGATACAAAGATTGAGAGATGGTGGTTAGGAGGCAGAATACTAAGCTTTGCAGAGATGTGCTAATCTTTTTACTGTAACACTGCCATTGTTGCATGTGAATGAGATCACACAGTAAGAGCCAATAAGACTGGTCCCTAGCTGGAGGTAGGACAGAAACTCTTGGCTAAAGAGTAGGAAGAACAGATAAAGAACAAATGAATGACAAAGGCGGAGAAGAAAAGAACTGAGCCAACCAGTGCCAGAAGAAAGTAATCATTAAGATTTTTCCTACCAACCAAGAAAGGGTATAGAGCTTCTACTAATCTTTCCAAACAGGTGGCATTTGCCTGACAATAAAGGACAAGACAGTTGTCTCTTCTCCCATTTAAACTGGCAGCCCAGGCCAAATTGGATTTTACAGGTTCTGGGACAGAAGTTTGGTATCAAGGTAATTAATGCTGATCTCAGTAGATGCTCTGTTTCTCTTCACAGCTATGTTGAAGCCTCCCTGACTTGGGGGAGGTGAGGTGTGTTTCTTTATATGGATGCATATATTGACTATGCAACCTCCAAATAACTCTCCATAATAATTCTGAACTAAAAGAAAATGAGACACAGCAACACAATGCAATCAGTGGAAGAGTTGCCACATTCGCTTTGATAATGTTGGAGGCTGGATTAACTAACCGATTCCATTTCACACAGTAATAACTGGACACAGCTATTCTGCTACAAAATAGTGGGAAAGTACAGCATGGTGAAAACAAGCATGTGAGCAGAAAGCAGAGAGACTTATCGACATAGGAAATTATTTTAATGACAGTAGACTCCTACACTTCTGCTTGCATTTTTACCTAGTCATCTGAATTTCCATACAGACTGGCTCTGAGCTGCAATGCTCTTGTTCTACATAGGCAGTAAGCTGAATTCTCAGATATGGAAGCAGGATGTAATGCTGCCTGTGGAGTCGCACAAGCTTGTTCTAGAGCTAGGCCAATTGCATTACAGAAGTGTTCTGCCACAACTAATTAGACCAAACACTGTATCATGTTGTGGGAACATACCCTGTGAGAGTTCTGACACTACATTCACCTTAGATTTTCATTTCCAAGGTGGTGCATCTTTTGTTAAACCCAGACTATTTCATGCCCTTTGAAACATTTTAGATGCTGGGCCTTCCCATCTAAACTGACTCAGAACATGCAATCCAATCAATTTGCTTGATGAAGACCCGAATACTATCACAGCCTCTTTGTTTCTTACTGGGTAAGTTTCAGGATACTCTGAAAAGCATTTCATCGCTATCAGCAAACAGGACTGTCAGGTTCTATTCCAGGCAGATGCCCAAATCACAGCTTACTTGAATAGTGAACCTTGAATGACATGGAACTTTTGGAGCTGTCGGTCTTAAAAACAACTTGTCATTGTAATGCAAGCTTATTTCACTTGAAGTGATTTCCCACATCTTCCTATTCAGTGTTTTACCAAGAAACAGAGTTTGAAATCCCCAGCAGTCCAATATTTTTATGAAGTTACAGAAACAGTCTTGCTTCTCCTGAAACAGAACAGCCAATTGTTACTCATGTCCTTCACCTGGAGGCTTCCTCTACATCCTGATATTTCTCTTGCAAACGTTATGCATTCGCACTTTGATTTACAAGTGGTACATTCTCTGAGGAGCATTTGACACTGCAGAGTGGATAAATTTACCAGTTCATATTCCACTCTGACATTAGGAACTTTCGTAAGTTTTCAGTAAATCTGAAAACAGGTCTTAATCTTAAGTCTGCTGAATTACAAACAGAGGTATCTCTTACCATGTATACTTTTCTCCTGTACATTTTATTTTTGTTGTTCATCTAGATCCTGTCCTAAAGTATCAAATATCTGGTTAGGGTATCAGCATCATCATGCTTATGTCCATGCCTGCTTTAATTTTGTAATCATTCATAATATTTCAGGTTTTCTAGCTAGCTGACCCTCAAGAATCCTGAACCATAAAATTTACTGCAGGGATACACATCTTTTCTTGAAAATAAATGATGAAAAATAACATGAAAATGTTCTAGAATGTAATCACATTCTAGAACATGTGATTAATTATCTCAGGAAAATCTAGGCTTCTCCTGTCGTGATATATATCTAGCTCTGGGCCCATCAACATATGGAGGATGTGGACTTGGTAGAGGGAGTCTAGAGACAGCCATGCAGCTGATCAGAAGACTGAATCACTTCTCCTTATAAAGACAGGCTGAGAGAGTTTGGCTTGCTCAGCCTGGAGAAGAGAAGGTTCTGGAGATTCCTTAGAGCAGCTTCCAGTACCTAAAGGGGGCCTACAAGAAATCTGGAGAGGGACTTTTTACAAGGACCTGTTGTGACAAGACATGGAGGAATGGCTTTAGACTGAAAGAGGGCAGATTTAGATTAGACATTAGGAAGAAATTCTTTATGTGAGCTGTGAGGGTGGTGAGGCCCTGGGACAGGTTATCCAGAAAAGCTGTGGATGCCCCATCACTGGTAGTGTTCAAGAGCATATTGGACAGGGCTTGGAGCAACCTGTTCTAGTGAAAGGTGTACCTGCCTATCGCAGGGGGGTTGGAACTAGATGATCGTGAAAGTCCTTCCCAACCCAAACCATTCTATGATTCTATGATACCACTGTCTTAAGACACTGGTATGCTTAATTATTTTTCTTAGACTTTAAGGACTGCCAGGCATGTACAACTTTAAAGAATTCTGTCATGCAAGCAGCCAAAAACTAGAGAAATTTTGAGAGCTGTCAATGCTTGAGAAGGAAAAATCATATTGCATTAACTGTTATAAGCTTGCCTTTCTCACTTAAACATGTGCAGTCTGTCCAACATTAGTTTAGCAATTTTACTGAGCAAAACAAGAAGCTCCTGCAAAACCTTCCTTACCTTAAGAATGGAAAACTATCCATTTCCATATAATCTTAATTATTTCAGAAGAAATGCTGATTTCACTGACTTACTGTCTGCCTTTTAAATTACTTTCTTTCCTTTGAATTCAGTTTCTGACTGACAGCATTCAATTTATCACAGACTGCTTGCCAGACACTTTTTCAAAGATTTCAGCATGCATAAGGATACATTAGTTGGGTAACAGACATGGAAAGCTTACGTCAATCAAGTTATGCTGAAGCTTCCACAGCTTTCTTGGTTTCTATGTTCTCTTTGCTTTTCCATAAACAGTCACCATCTTCTCCAGTCACACCCAGCTGATGCCCAGTATGGTGCCCTGCTAAAGCTTTTCCAGAAAATTGGACTTTCATTTTCTGAACAGCTTTGTACTGTCTTCACTTCAGACAGCCAGCAGTGCTTGTATGTCACATGTGACTGTCAGAAATGAAAACCAGATATTAAACTATTTCCTTACTTTGAACTGTGAACATGAACTGAAATTTTAATGAGTGTCCAGATTCAATCTACCATACAGCTGCTGATATAATTCTTTTCAAAAATCAGAGAAAAAAGACACCTACAAACATTTCCAGAAACTGAAACATGTGAAATAGCAATAAAGCAGCAAGTAGCGTGCAACGTCAGCATGCAGATTTATATTGCTGTTAAATCTCTTATAATAGTATTAAACAGGGCCATGTTTCAAAGTTTTTAAACACGTGCTGTACTTATTTCTATGGAAACTGACAGTTTGCTTGCATTTGGAGCTGCACACCAAGCAAGCCTTGCAAAATCCACATAACCGATTTCAGAAGGAAAAGTGATCAATTCTGAAATAGTCACCTATCACATCACACCGTAAGTGCTTTCATATGTCCATTCTACATGCCTTACCAGCTAAACTCCACAATGAAGAAAAGGAAATGAAATAGCTTGCAGCATTTTCTCGGACACTAAATAGCCTGTCCCCAAGGACAGGTATAAGGACTCTGGAGTCATAAAACTGACCCCCAAAAACTCTATCATCCACGTTCACAATCACCCAAGAAGTATTTGCACACATACACACAATCACAAACAAACCATCACAATAAAGAACACACCAATGACTGAATGACATGCTCTTGGTTACCATGATTATTGCTCTTAAGCCCCTCTTCAGAGAAAAGCATTAATTGACCATCATATTAATAAGTGGTATGCAACAGTCCCATTATGCATTATTCAGAGAAATACTTCTGTCTGAGTATGTTTTGAAGGAACATTTAGAAGTGACCTTCCCAATGAAAAGCCTTTCCCTTTTCTTTGAAATGCAGAAGAATCATTTTCAGATAAAATCACAAAACTGCCTGCATGGAAAGGGAATGAAATCAATTTTAAAAGCATGCACAGGCAGAAAATGAAGAAAAAATTACTTGACACACAGGTCTGAGTATTTTCTTGAAATTATCTGACAGACATTCTTCACTACAGTTGTCAGTCTGTACATATAACCTAATGCTATTCTATACACAGATGATTATAGCATACTTAAAATTTTGATTAGTTGGTTCTTTCAGCACAGCAATTACACGACTGCAGCTTCTGATTTAGATATGAATGTATCTTCTTTACATTTGAGTCTTCATACTGTCATGTTTTTTTTAATTTCCTGTTTCCACATCTAGAGATAGATAAACTAGTACAGATCATCTTTATGCTCATGTCAATTCTACCAAGTCGTACTGGAGTGGAGTTTCCTTCTTTAGCTGTCTCATTTGTTGCTAGGAAATAAATTTGTACTGTGAGCAAACTGTAACAGGCAGTTCTTGGGTTTTCATTCTTGATGGAAGTTATGAACATGTGTTGGGATGGAATCCATTGAAAAGGGGATATTGCTCCATCCTCAGGGAAGACACAAAGCCTCCTCAAACTGAAAAAGGTCAAAAGAACTTGTATAGCGGTACAGACCTGGGAGCCTGCAACTCATTTTGAAAGGTGAAGAAATAATTGCAAGGAGCAGATAACCAGGCCGCAGAAACTAGGCTTCAGAGCTGATGGGGCGCTTTTTTCCCTGTGGGCCCCAAAGGATGGTGCTGAGTCAGGAGGTCAGTGGATTTTCTGGAAATAAGAATCAACTCTGGGAAGACCTTTGTTTATAAATCCTTCTTATTTCCATTGCCTTTTCTAAGTTCTCTGAATTTTCTGAGGAAGTTAACTAATCTAGTTTCATGCTAGTAAAACCTAAAGGTAATTTACTTATTTACTTGTTTATTTACAAGCCTTTTGGTTTTGTTTGAAGAGTTCCTTGTAAGGGAAATTCTATGCACATCTGCCTCGCAGCTGTGGCTGACTTGGGGTCCCATGATGTTAAAACGTAAGTTCTCAAATCAAGAAAGCTTCAGATGTTTCTCGCAAAACCAAACAAACAAAACCACCACCAAGAAAAACAACCAGTAATAGAATCCAGCTGTACCCAGTATGTTGGTCTTGCAACTTCATGTATTTGGCCATCAGTTCAAGAATTCAACACCCTTTCTAATCCTGACTGCTGCCATAAAGTCAACTATCACATGGGATAAGAAGTGTCTCATGCATAACGATCAGATTAACCCCAGCTATTTGAAACAAGGAAAAGCAAAACCACAGTACCAGTCAGCCCTCTGCAGCCCTATTAAGTCTCCAAACTGTCAATGTGGTCTCAGTCTGAGACACTGTTGTATAGTATTCCTCAAGGTTTTTTTACTTTTACTATTCCTTAACTTTTATAAAAACATTTTTGAAGCTGTCTTCTTCAAGTTAGCCTGAAGTTGTTCCTTTCTAATTTTAAAAACAGCACACTAAATGATGCAGACTCATGCCCACTGTAACGCTAAAAGTATACCTACACCAGCAGCAATTTCTTGAGCAACACAAATGAGAGGGTGGGTAGCTGCAGAGGGCTGTCACACAGAGGGAACTGTCCAGCAGTGACGGGAACACACTGAATTTTGCTTCCTTTCTCACAACTTCTTTTATAGTTGTGCCAATCACAAAATCCATGACAGGCAACATATTTGCTGTGAGAGCTCATCCCCTTAGAGATCTCTATAGAAGCATATATATTTCAAGATGTGTCATGAAAACCACCCCATGCTTCTTTTTCTCAGTTTTATTCATGCAAATGTTCTACTGATTGAAAATACCAGAAAAGAATTAAGGTAATCAATTGCTAAATGGGAATTCAGTCCATTGTACTAACAAACGAGACTCAAAGTGACATTTTTGATCCATAATTTACAATAGAAACTTCTCCTTCCACAACCTTTGAATATCCTTTGAACACCAGTAATATGAGAAGCATTTCTTAAATGATGTTGGGTTTAATTGCATAAAACAAAGTGCATTTCACACTCTTAAATTATGGATTACAGTCTTCTACTTCTGCAAAGCTATGAGATCATACAATGCATTAAATGTTAATTAGGAATTTTGTTTCTTTCAAATCGTTTTAAATTCAGAGATATGGGACTGAATTCTGCAGAACAACCTCGAGCAAAACTCTTCAGTTATACCTAAGATGTAAAATACAGGTGTCGTAACACTGCACTTGAACAGCATTTTTCTCTGAGTAAAAACTGTACAAAATTGAAACTGATTTATAAAAAAGTTCTCTGCTTCAAAAAACTTGCCAGGAAAATATCAAAATAAAATATTAAACTGGGTAACAAGCATTAAGGTATTTGGGGAAAATTTGCTTGCATTATAATACTTTCAAAAAATTTTTTTTTTCAAGAAGTACATAATGCTTTTCCTATGGCATGAGTAAAGTCACATAACCTTAAATAAACATTTCATCAAACATAAATGCAAATTAAAGATGTATAACCTCAAAATGTTTCTTTAAAATGCCAGTCATCCTTGCTCCATACATTTCTATTTTAAGTAACAGAAGAAAAATGTGAGAAAAAAATATGGGGAAAATTGTCATTTAACACCGCATAATAGAGCTAGACCATTGCAAATCATTTTAACTAACTGGACGATAAATTTTTAAGCCTACAGATTGGAAGTTCTACACCTGACATCTAAGCATAGCTGAGCTATTACGCAGTAAACAGAAGAGGGAAGCATTCTGACCATGACTGTGAAGTGTTAAAAAAAAAAAAAAACAAATCAAGGATAATGAAGACTAAAATCTTTTCTTTATTAAGTTCAGTGGCAAATTGAGTTATTTCAACAGGATGAAATAGCCTATGGAGATGCTATTAAAACAGTCAGTTTTACTAAATGCAATGCTGAAACATCACAGCCAAACACACACATTACGTTTATGGCAGAATTTATTTTTAGTAACACCAGGTTATTTTAAAAGGCACAGCTGGAAAAATCAGGACATCTCATAAACCACTTTAACTACCAAAGAGTAATCATAGAATCTTAGAATAGTTAAGGTTGGAAAGGACCTTAGACCATCTAGTTCCAACCCCCCTGCTAAGGGCAGGGACACCTCACACTAAACCAAGTCACACAAGGCTATGTCCAACCCAGCCTTGAACACTGCCACAGATGGAGCATTCACAACTTCCATGGGCAACCCATTCCAGTGCCTCACCAACCTTACAGGAAAGAATTTCTTCCTCACATCCCATCTAAACTTTTCCTGTTTAAGTTTGAACTCATTACTTCTTGTCTTCACAGTACAGTCTCTCATGAAGAGGCCCTCCCCAGCATCCCTACAGGCCCCCTTCAGATACTGGAAGGCTGCTATGAGGTCTCCACGCCGCCTTCTCTTCTCCAGGCTGAACAGCCCAAAGTCTATCATCCTATCTTCACAGGGGAGGTGCTCCAGTCCACTGATCATCCTCATGGCCCTCCTCGGCACTTGTTCCAACAGTTCCATGTCCTTTGAACGTTGAGGACACCACAACTGCACAGAGTACTCCAAGTGAGGTCTCACAAGAGAAGAGTAGAGGGGCAGGATCACCTCCTTCGACCTGCTGATCATGCTCCTTTTGATGCAGCCCAGGATATGGGTTGGCTTTCTGGACTGCAGGTGCACACTGCCAGCTCATGCTTATTTTCTCATCGACCAACACCCACAAGTCCTTCTCCGCACGGTTGATCTGAATCTCATTCCTGCCCAATCTGTAGCTGTGTCTGAGATTGCTCCAACCCAGGCGTAGGACCTTGCACTTATCATGGTTAATCAAAGCTGGATTCCCCTGAATCCCTGTATCCCTTTATGCCACAGTACTAGCAATACAGCCAACACTTTGATAGTTACTGCAAATGACCGGGATTGATAAACTGATACTATAAAAAAAATCTAAAAATATGCATAGCTAAAAATAAAATGCATGACTTATATGCTATTACTTTGAAAGCAAGAAGAACCCGTTCCCACTTTTTAGTACCTTCAGAATTACAAATAAGCTAACTAATATTGAGATCAGTCTAATGGGACTTATAGTTGATTTTATCTGCACTGTTATAATGGTATTTCAAAGAATTTATTCACTAACAATTGTTTCCACTGGTTTCTACAAACACATTTTGAAATAATGATTTTTGCAAGATTTTGAAAGTGAAGCTAAGTATAAGCTTACATATTTGATTCTTTGGGAGTAAACACAATCCATGTAATAACAATACCCGGATGTTCCACTTATCAAAAATAATGTAATCTAAAAGAACAGAGAATGTAAACTCCAGATTTCAGGTTTAAGTAACCACCTAATAGCCTTATGTAAAGCACCACTCCCAGACTCAAGATCAGTTCCCCAAGAATAATGAATATTCATAAAACTGAAGAAAAATAAGCTTATAAACTAAGCATTAATGAAAAAAAGAGAATAGTACTTCACTATTCAAAGAAAATATGGACTTTATAATTTCTTACAGTCAAAAATCAGTGTTTCTCTTCTTCTGAAGCCATCAATGCTTCTTCATTTAATGCTCTATAACTGTGGCATGTTTGATAAAAAATTGTAATTTGTTTTTTTTACTTGATCATTTGTTCTCTGCATTTGAATTATACTGTACTTTTATACAGTGACTTTGTAAGTTCTTCACATTATAGTATTCTCTAGACTATAACTGAGCTCTGTATTTACTAATTCATCTCTATTTGCAGCTGGCAGATGCAAATATGTTGGTTACCCTCAGGAGACTTTTACATGTGACTTCTTGAAATGCAGAGAAGCTACAATTTTCCCTTCAGCAAACTGTTCCATGTTTCATTTGCAAGAAATGGGAGTCTCAGGCAAAAAGACATTATTAGACTGACTTACTTTCAAACTAAGAATTTAATAACATGAAACTTTTTACTTCTAATAAACTTAACTAAGATTTTGGTTTAGCTAATGTTACTTCTGGTTAGAACAAAAGCAAAGCACAAGGAGACAGTGCAATCCTGCCTTGGACTCAGAAGCTGATAGACATGAAAAGGATCCTTCTGGTTGACAGCAACACACTCCAGTGCCTCATCACCCTTACAGTAAAGAACTTCTTCCTTATATTCAATCTAAACTTCCCCTGTTTAAGTCTGAACCCATTACCCCTTGTTCTGTCACTACAGTCTCTAAGGAAGAGTATCTCCCCAGCATCCCCATAGGCCCCCTTCAGATATTGAAGGCTCCTATGAGTCTCCACACAGCCTTCTCTTCTCCAGGCTGAATAGCCCCAACTTTCACAGGCTGTCTTCATGCAGGAGGTGCACTAGCCCCTGCTCATCCTCATGGCTCTCCTCGGGGCTTGTTCCAACAGTTCCATGTCCTTTGTATGTTGAGGACACCAGAACTGTACACACTTGAAGGAGATGATCCTGCTCCTCTGCTCTCATGAGATCTCACTTGGAGTACTGTATGCAGTTCTGGTGTCATCAACAAAAAAAGGACATGGAACTGCTGGAACAAGTCCAGAGAAAGGCCATGAGGATGATCAGGAGGCTGGAGCACCTTCCCTATGAAGATCAGATGACAGAGTTGGGGTAGTTCAGCCTGGAGAAGAGAAGGCTGCGTGGTGATCTCATAGCAGCCTTCCAGTATCTGAAGGGGGCCTGTAAGGATGCTGGGGAGGGCCTCTTCATGAGAGACTGTAGTGATAGGATAAGGAGTAATGGGTTCAAATTTTAACAGGGGAAGTTTAGATTGGATATGAGGAAGAAATTCTTTACTGTAAGGGTGGTGAGGCACTGGAATGGGTTGCCCAGGGAAGTTGCGAATGCTCTATCCGTGGCGGTGTTCAAGGCCAGGCTGGACAGAGTCTTGGGTGACACAGTTTAGTGTGAGGTGTCCCTGCCCATAGCAGGGGGGTTGGAACTAGATGGTCTAAGGTCCTTTCCAACTCTAACTATTCTATGATTCTAATACTGCAAGTGTGGTCTTATGAGATAGAGGGGAAGGATCACCTCCTTCAACCTGCTGCTCATGCTCCTTTTGATGCAGCCCAAGATACTGTTGGCATTCTGGGCTGTAAGAGCACAAAGCATTCCTTCTGCACGCTCTAATTTCATGCAGGTCAATGTCATGTTGCTATGTCAAAACTGAAAAGAGGTGGCTAGTCAAGCAACAAAATATAACTTAATTTCAACTCCCTGACACAGATATGCTCCCCAATGAATCTATCAAATAGCTCATTTGCAATCCTTACTTAGTGATGTTATACGAGGAAGGATCATGAGTTATTTTATGGCTCAGAACTATACAAAAATATACCAGGGCCAAGGAAAAAACTATTTGAAACTTTTCCCTTTTTTTGACATGAACAGAGAATTAGTCAGTTGTAGTATGAAACAACCTTCCCTCCTTAGAAAGAAAATTACAAGTTCTAAAACAGAGGGGGTCTGAGTCTCTTACACACACATGTAATGGTACTCTGTCCTGAAGTACACGCACGTGAATAATCCTTTATAGACTGAACTTCTAAAAATCAGACTTACTGGCACAACTTGTCTACAAAGTCTAGGATGCCAAACCAAACAATGTATACTTGATATATTACCTCTTCCCCTAATATTCCATAGTTCCTTCATAGTTGCATCAGATAGCACTGCTAGAAATAGCTTCTGTCTAGTCTGCTTAAACTCCCCACCTGCATGTATGCCTGAAATCCCCAAACTCCATATATGCATTTTGGATTGGGTACATGCAATCCAAGCATGAAAATGATGGAAAAACAGAATATAGATCAGTTAACTTTGTCAGAAACAACTGAAAACTATAAAATGCTCTTCAGCAAACTGATACAATCACCTAAATACACAGAAACACATAGCAATTTGGGGCATAATTATTTCTTGGCTTAATAATTTGCTGTATGATATTGTCAAACCCTTGATGTAATTTTTCTCTATGAAACTATTTTTTTAAAAATGGAAAAACAAAATTGTTCAAACATAAATAAAAGATCCCCAAAGGAAAAAAGATCAAGTTCCAGAATTATTATTTGCTTATTTTCTGTTCCTGACCATTGATAAGATGTGAGTATCCAACATGGACAGAAATAAACAGAAAAGCAAGAGCAAACTGATCCCTCTGCTAGCTGGTGAGAACCCTCAAGCACATCAGTATAAGCCGACTGATGTCACCTTACTGCTCCCTTCAGTTATTCAGCAAGAGCCTGCTGCTGTATATTTTTTCTTTGACAGAGCTAAATAATTCATCAGGGCATGGTGTTTTGTGAGCAGGCCAGACTGCAGGCATCAGGCCAAGACTGAGGTCGCCATGGAGACCTACATGCAGCTTCATCCCGGCTCCTTCCCTTACTGAGAGAGCCTATGAAAAACAGCATCAGCTGAGCAGCCATGCTCATTTCAGCAATGAACAATAGGTAAAATAAAAGCAAAATAAAGATATAAAAGCATCTGCTGTAACTGCAGTGAAAGCTTTAAATGACAAATGAGTCATTAAGCAGTTCCTATTTGCACTGATACAACTATTGTTTTACATGAGAGAAGTATTAACTCCCCCATTATTAGTAAGAGCTATTGCTGCTTTTCAAACAGATTATCCTATACATTGCAGATGGCAAATTATTAAAGATACATGCTTTATAGA
This sequence comes from Forpus xanthops, assembly GCA_032466535.1. Taxonomy (NCBI): domain Eukaryota; kingdom Metazoa; phylum Chordata; class Aves; order Psittaciformes; family Psittacidae; genus Forpus; species Forpus xanthops. Next base: position 17,466 of record JASSUY010017799.1, read on the forward strand.
ACTCATTTTTGCTACAAAAATACAGTTGTAGGGGTAAAATGAAGCACTAAAACACAATTAAGACTTATTGCTTGGACTTCTTTTACCCTCATATACAATTGATGTATAATAGAATAACAGAATAGTTAGGGTTGGAAAGGAAGTTAAGATCATCTAGTTCCAACCTCCCTGCCAAGCGCAAGGACACCTCACACTGAACCATGTCACCCAAGGCTCTATCCAACTTGGCCTTGAATACCACCATGAATGGAGCATTCACTGCTTCCTTGGGCAACCCATTCCCAGTGCCTCACTACCCTTACAGCAAAGAATTTCCTCCTTACATCCAGTCTGAACTTTTCCCTGTTTAACTTTTAACCCATTACATCTTGTTCTATCACTACAGGCTCCAATGAAAAGTCTCTTCCCAGAATCCTTATAGGCCCCCTCCACATACCGAAAGGCTGCTATGAAATTTCCATGTTAGCCTTCTCTTCTCCAGTCTGAACAGCCTGAACTTTCTCAGCCTATTTTCATATGGGAGGTGCATAATACTGATTTTCAGAGTTCTTCATCATTCTTTAAAAAGACAGGCATATTTCTTATCTCACAAAAGAAAAGAAAAAAAAAAAAAGCAAAAAAGTTACATCAAAGAAGAAAAATATTTTTGAACTATGCTTATTGAAGAGTTGTTTTCTTTCTCGATTAATGTTTTCCATTAACATGAATTTTATTTAGAGCATTTTGGTATGCTCTATCAATGAAAAAAAAGAAATTCATTTTAAAATATTTACAGTAGATCCACTTAACATTAAAGCCAGTATTCGTTCCTTCTTTTTTTTCCTGCTGTGTACTGCTTTAGTTTAACTATCTTGCTCTCCAGGCACCTGTTATTGAAACATCACCATATTTTATTACTCAAAACCACCTGCAAAGCAAGAGCCTGGTCATGTTTTTATTAGATATATAAAGTACAAACCTTAAAATAAGTTCCATTCTGCCGCCTCCTAGAATAAAATTCTGGATTTTTTTGCTCATTTCTAAGCCTGTTTATTCCAGAACCCTTATAAAATCACTTCCTTTAGCACATTCCCACATACTCCAGCTTACGCATTTATTGGAAAAAGTGATTCTGCGGGATGCTGACATCATGCTAATACAAAATGTTACTATATATATGACCTTTGCAAGCTACAGTGTACTCTCTATAGGTGATAACAGGGAAATTTACAGTACGAGACCATAAGCACATAAATGAGAGGACCACATTACTTCTGTGTGGTAACCCTGAAACCAGTAGAAGAGCATCTCTGACTGTTTGCCCTGGAAGAGCCTCCCACTGTCTCCAACGCACACCCTGAAACTAGTATGCACTAATCCCTCGAAGTTTTTTTGCTATGATTGCCAATTTCATCCTTTGCTTTGGCTCAAGGCTGTGTAGCAATATTCTTATCTATCACTTCCCCTTCCAAATCCTTGGTTTACTAAAATCTGTAGCTGCTATATTTTATAGCAGGGATGAGTGGACATAATAGACTTCTTCTTTGGATTACCAGTACTCCTACAGAGATTCTTCATGTTCAAATACAAGTTCATAAACAGAAGCCCCATAACGTTTTGCAGCAGTATCCCTCTGGCAACTGCATGTATGTAAGCCATATAAAATTTGAGACAAATTTCTCCTGAGGTAAAGCTGATAAATAGGAACTGAAAATCAGTGCATTTCTTTAAAAAATCTGAGGCAGTAAGTCAGCCAACCCCTGATCTCAGAACCACAAGGCCTAATTTAAATCCCAGTCCACCCATTAAAAATCACAATATCAGTGTTTGTTTTTTTATCTTTGCTGTATAATTATGAAGGAGATAAAATAATCAAAAAACATACCTTGCTAGGTTTTAGAGAAGATTTTCTTTTCCCCAGAATAGTATTTGGCACAAAACATTCCAGAAATCCAAGTACTAACATGTGATTGACTTTTTACCATCACATATTTTTTAGACAGAAGGCATGTGGGACATCTTTTCACTATCTACTATACAAAGAGCAAAAGTTCCTAGAAAGAGACTACTAAATCATCAAAAAAATAAATCTCAGCTGATGATTTGAAGCACCATATGCAGAAAATTAGAAACACCACAGTCCCTTTGCTCAGTTATAAAATGGTAAAAAACCACCACAGATTGAAGCCTTGCAGCTCAGGTAGAGACAGCACGGTCTACTGCTGGTAGTTCAAACTCCACTACAGGGGAGCAGACCTTACTGTAGAGTTTTCCTTCTTGATGGTCTAACTGCAGCCTTCTAAGCTAGCTGGCCATTCCATTTATTTACCATTAGATTTGACAGGTCTGGTCTGCCTCCAAGGCTACACACAGAACAGCCTGAGTACCATGGATCTGAAGCCCTCATGAATGTGAAAAAACTGCAGATATGATAACAAAAACACCAGCAACTGTCTGACAGCTGAGAAAATCTGCTGAATGGTTCTGATACACATGATGATTTAAGTGGACTAGAAGAGAGTTACCTCCAACTCAACCTTCATGCAATACCAGAGCCAGGCCTTTTGTCCTCTCATGAACATACATGGAAGGTTCTTATCTATCTTGGAAAACACTGTTATCCATTTGCCTTAAATTGATCTGTTCTTTAATAAATGTTGAACTTACACTCCAGTAAATAGCTGCAGCTAGCACTGTTAATGAATCTCTTTGATTTCTGTAAACTGTTACTTGCAAAAAGAAAAAAAAGGATACATTTTAATTGGCATTATTTCTAAAATGTGCAAAGAAAAGGCATAAATGAGAATCTGTTGACAAATTTTTCCCTTAAAACACAATATAAGTGGACACGGGAAAAAGGTATAAAAAAACAATTACCATGAAAAATTGCTCTAAATACTGTAACGGATTCAGTGGTTGCTGAGGGTATATATTGTGGAAACAAAGGAAATAAAGAAAAAATCACATTTCCTGACATTTTTTCTTTTTGTTATCATGAACATGTGGGAAATAAAGAACAATGAAAATGGGTTCTTTTGGACTTGTTTTTCAGCTACTGGTCTGCTTTTTCAGTACAAGAACCTTACAGTGGACATAAATGTTATTTATAGAGCTTTAGGTCTCTTTAACATAGAAGAAGGTAGAGAAGTAGCTGTTTATGTGAGTTGCACTAAACTTCACATTAGACTTAGGTCATCACTTGTCATGCAAAGTTACAGACATAATAACATAGCATAACCTATTCCATTTCTATTCTAGTGTAGCCCAGTCCATTCCATTACTTTCTGTTGCATTTTATTCCATTGCATTGTATTCCATTTAATTTCATTTCATTGCACTGCATTCCATTCCATCCCATCCCATTCCATTCTATTCCATTCCACTCCATTTCCTGCACTCATCCTGAGCTGAATAACAGGGAAACTGTTACTTCCTTGCAATGCATAGGGTTTTCAGCTCCAAAAACACTTTCAAGGACATACACAGAATCATAGAATCATAGAATAGTTAGGGTTGGAAAGGACCTCAAGATCATCAAGTTCCAACTCTTCTGCCATGGGCATGGACACCTCACACTAAACCATGCCACCCAAGGCTCTGTCCAACTCAGCCTTGAACACCGATGGAGCATTCACAACTCCCCTGGCCAGCCCATTCCAGTGCCTCACCACCCTTAACACTAAAGAATTTCTTCCTCAGATCCAATCTAAACTTTCCCTAAGTTTGAACCCGTTACCCCTTGTCCTCTCACTACGGTCCCTCATGAAGAGTCCCTCCCCCGCATCCCTATAGGCCCCCTTCAGATACTGGAAGGCTGCTATGAGGTCTCCAT
>JASSUY010017801.1:0-13709 GCA_032466535.1 Forpus xanthops
GCCAAAAATCCAAAACACAGCGCTCACCAGCTACTGCTTAAAGAAAAAAAATAACTGCTGCTGCTGAACCCATGACATTGAGTTTACCCATATTTGTGTCAAAACCTGAAACAAAAATATGTAAATTACAATTTCTAGGCAAGTTTATCTTCTGTATTTCGCTGCAGGTAGCCACCAAATGTTTCCCAAAGCAAAAAAGAGCACAAGGCAGGGAATGATGGATAGAAGTGCAGTCGTTTCTGCTGTGCTTCACAAAATGAGGTTTCCCCTTGTGATCTAATCTGAAGCTTTGCTTCTCCATGGACAAATATTACTATGTGGCCTCTTGTGAGCTCCTCTGTTTTGCTCTCTGTAAAACTGACAATAGCTCACAGAGGAAACAAATTCATTAATGCTTGGGAGCATTCTAGTTCTCGGCAATGAGTTAATAGGAAAAAACATAGGAAAATAAAGAATTCTCTTACCAGCTTGTGATGACAGACAGTAAATAAGGCACAGACCACACAAATGATGAAGTACCTACAGCACACAATGTCTTGTGCCGTGTGCCACAGTATAAGGTGGATGAGATATAATGAGACCTCAACCACCTCTTCTGAATGACTGCTTTTGCAAACTGGTGTGGTCCTCCTAGGAAAAAGTGTGAGACCATGGCTACTATTAACATCTTAGCAAAACACAATGCATCGGCTTAATTGTTGGTCAGACCTAGTCAATACTTGGAGATATTAACTATAGAAGAATAATGCTAAATCTTCACCAGAAGCAGGGGGCTGTAACTATAAATTGTTGGTAGCTAGGTCCATCCTTAGGAATACCCACTGACAAGGGAAAGATGATCTCTTGCCCCACAAATCTGTGCTCCATCTTTCAATGGCCAGTATTAACAATCTGTCTGTCTTCATGATATTGACTCATTTAGATTATTTTGGATTTCATTTTTTCATAAATCTCTCTGCTTTCTTCCTTTTTTCTTTCTTCTTTTTTTTTTCTGCATGTAGCTATTTTTAGTGTCAATAATCACCTAGCAGCTGGTGCTTAGCTGAATTTGTGGCCATAATTTTCTGTGCTTAGATAATTATGTCACTCCTGCTCCAGAAGAGAATTCACTCCACTACTGGACTAGTGCAGACACGATGTGGGTTCTGGAATATTGTAAGCAATCATATGAATTACTCTGCAGCAAGGAAGAGATAAATATTTTAGGTATTATATTCAGTATAGGTCTGGCTTGGGATAGCATCCTGCTGTATAAAGCTCCTAAATCTGAGCTTGTGAGTATTGTCTCCTTGTGTGATGGACATAAGCCTAATGTTCTTTTCCTTACCCATTGCTTCACTCTACTTATTTAGCCAGAACTTAGCAGCTTTCTATCACATCTTTGTTTTTTAGTGAACATGCACCAAAAAGTGGTCACTACTGTGCTAAAAGAAAACCCCTTTAGATGTTTTGCTGCGTGCTTCATTTTGGTCCCAGCCTCTAAATAAAGCTGAAAGAGTGAGGAAGGGAAGATTTCAGCTGCCACCAATACAAATTGCAAACCAGATTTCTTCTATTTAATTTATAGTGGAGATGCATGACCCATCGGAAAGGTCATGTTTGAGGATGAGCTCCAGGAGAAAAACACAGCTTATGAATAATACTCTATCTAAGAAGAAATAGGAATTGCTGAAAACACTTGAAGACAGTGAACATCAATCTGTGATTTGTACCTTGATGAATGTACCTTGAATGTCATGCTCCAAAAAAAACAACTGCACATAAAGCTGAAGGGTTTCTCATTGAAAAATAGGAGTTATCAAATGCAGGGGGTGGGAGAGGAATGTTGTGTGCACCCAGCCCATGCAATAATGCTGGGTCATCAGGCACTACACTAATAACAGCTATACTTTTCGATTAGTATGTGTGGGGTGGGAGCAGGGATAGAAAAGCTGGCTAATGTGGGATGAAATTAGATAAATAACTACTGTTTTATCCCACATTCATGGCTGAAAGAGGGGTTGATAGTATTTCGTAGTGACATCTTGCCATTGTTCTGTGGGCCAAGCCACTCCTGTCATCATCTTCAGGCTCTACCCATCTTCTGCTTTTGGATCCCTTTCCAATGAAAAAGCACTTTCGTCGAATATTATGTTTAGTAAAATATATTTAGTACAAAGGTATTTAATCTAAACATAAAAAAAATCTGTTCTGCGGCCAAGCAATATCCCTTTGATTGGGATTTTATTGATTGTTTCTTTTCCTTAGAGTAATGCTATTAATGGGCTTGTTAAAATAATTTGGAATACTAATTGGTAATGTTTTCATATTTTGAAGGCACAAGCCCAAACCTGTATATCTTCCTGTCACTGCCTAGAAACGGATATTTCTGGCTTGGCAGCATTTCAGGGCCAGGGTGTTTTGGTTAAAGAAAACCAGCCTCTATCTTATTTTTCTAGAAAAGTCAGATTTTTAATTGCTCTCAAAGCTAATTACTATGATGGGTTTATCATTGCGGCCAGTTGATATTTTAGTACAGTGTTGGCTCTCTGGTTTTGACATTAATAACATCTCATAAAAATGCTAATGTATTCATAAGAGATGATCCTGCTTATTAAATATATTTCACTGATTTGCAGAATATGTTGTTGAAAGTATGTATTCCCCCAATCAAAAATAAATGTATTTTATGTGCTTTATATGACTCTGCTGCTAATCAAAATTAATCAAGGCCAGATTGTTTGATTAGAATTTTTTACTGATGCAGCTACAATTAGGCTGAAGAAGACACTTTAATGTTTAATCTAGGTACCTTCATTTTATGTAAGATTTGGGAAGGTTACTTTTAAGTGCACAGGCCTGGGTTTTCCACTGCTTATTTTAGTAATGGATTTGATAGATGCAGCACTTATAAAAAAACACTAGGCAAAAACTGGAAACACGAGTCTGTCCCACTTGCAGATGATGTGCTGGCTGCCTCACAGGTAAGTGCAGTTGAGTGAATTCCTACAGTATCATTAAAAGATTTGGGTTGGATTGAGAGCAAGATGTTATTTTATGGGCATCAGCATAAAGGAAAATCTGTACCATATTCAAAAAGCACGTATTGCCATTAAAATAACTTAGAAGGATGCAAATTCCCAATGATGGGAGCTGTGACACTATATGTAACCTGCTGTGTTGATTCATATCAAATGAATTATAGAATTGGACATATTTGCCCATGAAACAGATGATATAGTTTCATTTTCTTCCGTAAACTTGCAAGTCCACAGCAGGCATGAGCCATGAAGCAGATTACCCAATGGCAACTTTGCCCTGGGTATCCTCACTGCTGAGATGCTGGTGGTTTTGATTGGAATGGCGAGTCACCATGGCACCTCAGGAGAAAAGCGTACCATACTGAGCAGGTTCCTGAAGAGGCCAAAGACTGCTCTCTTGAAGTCCAGGGCACTGAGCTTGCTGCATGCCCTTCTCACTGTCCTGAGGATCTCGAATTCAACTGTCTCATGATCACTGCAATCAAGGCTGCCCTGGAGCATCACATTTCCAACCAGCCCTTCCCTGTTGGTGAGGACGAGGTCAAGCACAGCACCTCTCCTCGTCGCCTCCTCTATTACTTGCAGAAGGAAGCTGTCTTCCATAGCTGAGGAACTTCCTGGATTGCTTGTGTTGGGCCATACCATCCCTCCAACATATATCGGGGTGGTTGAAGTCCCCCATGAGAACAAGGGCCTGCAAGCATGAGGCTGCTCCTATCTGTCTATAAAGTGCTTCATCCACAGAGCCCTCTTGGTCAGGCAGTCTGTAACAGATCCTCACAGTAATGTCTCTCATCGCTGTTCTCCCTTTAACCCTGACACACAAACTCTCTATTGACTGCTCAACTGTCTCCAGACAGAGTTCCATACTCTCCAGTCTATCCCTAACATAAATAGCAACTTCCCTTCCCCGTCTACCGGGCTGGTCTTTCCTAAAGAGCCTGTAACCTTCCATTCTAACACACCATAGGAGCCATCCCGCCATATTTCTGTGATACCTATTATATCATACCCCCGTAGACATGCACACATCTCTAATTCTTCTTGTTTGTTCCCCATGCTATGGGCATTTGTATAGAGGCATCTGAGCTGAGCTCCAATTGAAGCTGGGTCATTGGCTGGAGCAGCTGGAATAACTCTACATTGCTATGAACATTTACTATAGATGCTGGCCAGTGATTAGGTGTGTTGGGATGGAATGATGCTCCCCTTCCCCAACACATCTAGTTTAAAACACCCTTGACCAGTCTGGCAAGCCTCCTAACCAAATCCACTCTTCCCTTTCCTTGTCAGACCAGTTCCACCAGCCCCCAATAGACCTGGTCTACTAAATTTAGTCCTATGTTCAAGGTACCCAAACCCTTAATATACACATGTAGAGGGATATCATTCTCTTTGCAAAACTGGTGCATCCCTCAGCCTCTGAAATTAGGGGAGTCATTCCACTGACATGGTGGCACACAGACTCTTGATGCTGAGAGCTGAAGGCGTTGCCTTTTGCAGCCTCCCTGGTGAAGCAGTACAGGAGTACTCTGTAATTCCCATTTCTAAGGGGCAAAACCAGAGAAGTATTGTGAGCCTGTGACATACCTAGTATCTTCTGGGAGGGTGATCTCCATGCAGGATGATTCTCCCACAGCAGAGAGCTGTGATCTCCCAGAGTCATGAATTCTGGACTGGGAAGCCTTAGAAGGGCTCAAGGGTAACAAAGAAGTGAAATATGTCATGTGTCAAGAGTTTAATTAAAGAGGGAATGTTGCGAAGTCCCTCAGATCATTTAAATGGTAGCTCAAAAGATTCTTCTTTTATAATAGGTAATTACCAAAATATTTCCTTTATATATTCCACAGGGAAAAAAATGAGTGTACCCATCTATCACCTGGTTAAACCTAAGGCTTGTAACAAATATGAACAAAGCATTATCAGGATGAAATATTATTGCTATCTTCTCAACTCTTTAATTGAAAAAATGAGTCTTTCAAAAGTCAATCTTGCTAGGTATTTCAAATCAGAAATATTTTAAAATGTTAATTATCACACCCTAGTGTAAAAATATCAGTCAAGTAAAACTACAAATCAAAAACTGAAAGAATAGCATCTGCTAAAAATAAAAAAGGAGAGCACTGGTTAGCCACCCTTGTTAAGTACCAGCTGGGATCAGAATAGACACACTAGATTTAAAGGGAACAAAATAAGACTTTAGTCCTTTACACAGTGACTAGTAATTTGTAGTGCGTGCCTCAGTTCCTAAAATATAGAAACATGCAAACACCTGGCAGAAGCTCTGAAGGCAACTGTGCATGTGCTGTACTGTAGTGGAGCTCTATTCCCATAGCATAGAGCTCTGCCAGGCGGGCAGAGAGCTAAAACTTCCCATGGGACTCCAACAGTCTGACAAGTATTGATGTCCTTCTTTGGGTTTGGATATGTCATTAATAAAGGCAATGCTATTACTATCCATGTGATTTAATATTCATCCCTATTATCAGTAGATGCTTCCTCAGGAAAACAGCTGTAGGTCTCTTGGTTAAATATGATGGTTTTACCACTTACCTTACATACACATTTACAAACTATACCCATTAATTACGTACCCAAAACCTTGGCTGTGCTCTTGGTTTTTTGCTAACACCATGTTTACACTGTTGCTTTTTAAGCTGTTGTAATGCAGGTCGGTACAGCCCAGAGTGAATTTTGCAAATACTGAGTAAATTGAACATTGATCTCTTGTGGGAATGCTTGCTGCTTTTCATCTTTATTACCATTATGATTAAATGCTTTAAGAGAATTATTTTTCTTCTCTGTCAACAGAAACCATAAAATGTACTTTAAATTACACTATTATACACTTATTTTACTGTTGTCTGGAGAACAAATACTTTCATGTTGCAGATATAAATTAAAAATTTCACCAAGGCTTCCCAAACTCTGCCTTCTGTTTCTAGCCTCTTTAATGCTCCGTGTTGGAGCCTCAAACATATTTAACACACCTCCTGGATGTCGTCATTGCTCAGGGAGATTCATCTCCTGCATCTGTGTCACGAATCCTCAGAGAAGTTGCTGGAAAAGGAAAATTTAACTGTGCACCACAACGCAGGGGCCCCCTTGGCAAAGCACACCTCAAACTGTGCCAGCATCCTTCAAATCAATGCCTGGATTTCTCCATACTGGCAAAATTCGCTGTATTAATAGGTTCAGTCAGATGAAGTTTTCTTTTATGCTCTTTTCCTCACTGTTTTGGTGCAGAGAAAGACTGAAGTTGGCTTCAACTGTGTCTGGGTATCACTGGAATTTAGGGTGGATGCTGTCGCCAGATGGTAGCAGAGCCACAGGTGCCCTGCTATCCTTCCCTTTCTGCTCCCCATTGGTCCCCACCTCTCTGTGCTGCCAAGGGATTGACTGTACCCTGCCCTGAAGGTTGTGTGGTGACACGAGCCTCAGCAAGAGCTGTGGCAATGCCAGGTGGCACACCAACGCCCTTGCTGGGCACATGCAAACTTAAAAATGTTCCTTCTAGCACTAGAAAATAGGGAACCCATATATCATCAACTTAATCATGTAGCTGTTCTCAAAATGACCTTAAAAATAGTAATGTATTACACCACCATAAGAACCAGCATCCACCATGGGAACAAATAAGCTCTAGGCTGCAGCAACAGAGCCGGGGGCAGCAGGGATTTCGTGCTGAGTGGCCCTTTATCACACACACCAGAATGTTGCCATACACACCACCACCGCAAAATGTGTCATTAAACCCTGTTAGTTGTATCCCTGATGTGGAAGAAGTTTGAGTGCAGTTGCCAGGGGTCATGGAAAGGGCTGGGATCAGGGTCTTATTTCATTCCTTAACTCCCTGAGCTGTTGTTGCACCTCCATCCTACCTGCTGCTTTGGAGCAAAGGGTGTCTAGTGCAACCTCCATGGCACGCAACAACCCAGCTGTGACTCAGGGATCCCAGTTTGTGGCAGAGCTGCGCTGACGGGAACTGCAGCCCCAGTGAAAACCCAGCCTGGTACCAAACAAGGCATACCAGAGTGGGAGGGAGCCCAGTGACCACCAGCCTTGGCTGATGGACCTGATGGGTCCGTGCTCCCGGAGGAGGTGACAAATACAGTGGCTGCTGTTCAGAAACAGCTCAGCTTCAGGGGCTGCCCTTTGGGGTTTTTAGTTGGCAACTCAAGCATAACAAATGAAACAAGGTTATATTTAGAGCTATGAATAATTCTGCATTATAAATGAAAGAACATGTCATGTGAGACCAAAACAGAAAGGCACTCTCTATGTGAAAGAACTTTTCTCCACTTGGGTGTTGGATTTCCTTTGGGAATTCATTTTTGCATGATTCAACCATATGCAAAAAACCCCTCTATAAAAGTAAACCCCTCTTATTCTCATGCATAGATAATGAGGAAAAAAGTTATAAATACTTAATGATATTTAGATATTTCATATGTTCATGGCTTAGAACTTCTTGGTTCTAATTTTCTCATTCCAGTCCTATCTTAGTCTGTTTTCCCTATAGTATAGGGACTGTACTTGGAAAGTATGAATGTACTTAGTAAAATGTCAGCTAAAAAAATATTGCTTGGGATTACTAGGTAAAGTTGCTTAACTGGTGTATCAAAACTGAAGAATTGAAAAGAGGGACATCATGAATTAAGTTAATTTAGTCAAAAATATTTTACGTGGTAAAATTTAGTTATGACCCATCAGGAGAAAGACATAAGAAAAGATTACAAAATGCTTGGCTAAATTCTAAATTCTAAGTTGTCTGTAATCGGCTTCTCATGATAGAGTATTTCAAGATTTCTCCTAGGTCTAGAAATGTAGGAATGGAATCAAGCCACAAATTCCAGCATCTGACTTGCAGAGCTCGGCGCACAGAGGGATGATATGTTCTAGAAAACACTGTATGTAAATGATGTTCCCATGCTGCCTGTGCAGATCTAGTCCCCAGCCTTGCCCAAGTTACCGGTGCTGCTCTGATCTTTCAGCCTTGAAAGATGGTGTCTAATTTCCCTTAGTGAAAACACAAAGCTCTGAAGAATGCGTCACCATAACTCATATTTCTGGTTTTCATTGTTCATGCTTATGGTATTCTCATGCATAGCATAGACAGGCTGGTACCATCCCTCCACACCTCAGGGACCACCACAGCTACAGTCATCAGCATCTTGGGTTGGAGCTGCAAGGCTCTGACCATTTGTCACTGCTGCAGAATGCTTGCAGTCACTGAACCTGGATCTGGCCCAGCCACACCAGCTCACCAACTGGCAAACACTTTGAAACACCTCTTTTCACCTTTTATTTCAGACCAGCTCAAATCTGTTTTCCATCTGTTCAGATAGAACATGTACATGCCAGAGTCCCCAAACACACCTAGCCCTGGGGTTAAAATAGTGCATCCCCACCATTTTGGATACAGAAGAAAAAGAGCAGAAGAAAAAAAAAAAGCATGGCTGAAGTGTGTTCAAACTGTTTGTAGAGGCCACGTCAGAGTTATAGCATTAACCCTTGTAGACATACGACAGCGTGCAGCAAGGGTAAACAACCAAGGGCTAGCTGCATGCTTCAAATTCTGGGAGCCCACAAAAGGGTTATTGCTCATCAACTAATCAGCTGAAATGTTAATCAGGAGCACATGTCCCCATTTAAAATCAGGCCATGGGGTAGGCTGAATCAGCTGGGCTTTATTTGGGTGCATTTCTTGTTGACGGCATGAGTAACAGGTAGGTGTGGGGTGTTACTGGGGAGGTGGCAATGAGCTTTGGGAAGGGGCTTGGGTGGGCTCAGTTTTGCTTAGTGTGGCCTTGGAGCTGGGGAGTGGTGGCCAATGGTGGTCTCTGCAGCTAACCCGGTCCTGTGGGACTTACCTGCCCTGAGTTAGGGCTCTCTGGCCCTTTGGCAGTTGCCCTCCATGCAGTGAAGGGATGGTGTTCCTCAGAGCTGAGCAAGAGTGTGTCTAGCTGAGGGTTTGTGTTTGCTTGGTGCTGTGAGTTTAGATCCATGTGAGGGAGTGATTCCATGATGGCAGGGTGCTGTGCATATGCAGCTCCTTTCTGCATCAAAAGCTCTTTTTCTCTGTGGCTCTGTTAGCTTATCTAATGTTTGCGATAAAACCCTTCCAATGGTTTTCTGTTATTGAAAAAATATTGTGTCTCACTAGTACTTGGAAGTGCTCAGGAAACTGAACCAGCCTCATGTAAGAGGTTGTGTAAGAACTAAGAGAGGCTTATAGTGTAATTTTATGTGTGACTTATTTTTGGCACTGTTTGCAGACCTGCTTCACAGCCTCAATAATTGTAGTTTTAATTTTTTATTTTTTTTTTTTTTGTGATTGGTGTTGTCTTGAGCATAATTGGAGCTGTGCTGCAAACTGAGTTAACTCAGCTAATGATGCTCTGTCTTTGCAGAGGAGTTAGGTTGGATGGGAGATGAGCTGGGAGGTGAGGTCTGAGCAATGCTACTGTTTGAGAATGCTGGTGGAGATGCAAGATGAAAGCAAATAATTTCTTGAGCTACGGTGATATCCCTTGTATTTTGCCCTCAGGAGGCAGGGCTGAGAATAGGTGTCTAGCATGTGCTGCCTGCTGAAGTGTTTGCCGTGCCTTTAGGTCAGTATTTGCTACAAGTGGGAGGAAAGCCTGAGGGAGCAGACAGTGCTGCTAATCCAATTAGTCTGCTTGTGTCAGGAGATGTAAAACTGAACTTCTCAGGTTTGTGAGGGTGTAAGTTTTGGGAGTGGCTTTGTTTTGTTTTGGTGAGTTTTGGTTGTTTGTTTTTTTGGTTTTGGTGTTCTGTTTTTTTTTTTTAATATGACTTAAAAATAGAAAGATTGCAAATGTTTTTTCTTAATGTATATAAGTACCTGTGTATGAAATACCTGTATATCTCAAGTTGCACCAGTCTTACAAGAGCTTAAATGTACTTGGCCTTCTTTTCTTCCAAACTATGTTCAATGCTTTGTTCTCCCTAGGAACTCTTAATCTAAGCAGGCTTAAAAGCAAGAACAGCATGACTATGTGTGCAGCTCTGCTTCTGCAGCTTGAGGAGCTGCCAGTGCTGTGCCAGGACCCTTGTCATTTTGCAAACAGGTGAATTATCACTGAGATACTTGAGCAGGATGACAAGAGGCCCCGCTCTTTTAAAAAGTCTTTGCAGCATTAAGGAAATCTGTGTGACTGCTCCTCATAGCAGAAATTCAGCTTTGAACCCCAAGCCTGCCTGTTTGCAGGTTTGGCAATGATTTGATTGAGGGTGTGCTAGAGTTCTAGGAGGTGCAGATGGAAATCTGTGGGATAGAGTAGCTGATGGAGGGGGTTATCCTGGGGCTCTTGCCCCATGGTCCCTTTGGCTGCAGGATTTGCTACTGATTTAGTTTTCTCAGATCCTGATTAGAGTTTAAGTATTCAGATAGATGAATCTGTGGAACCCTATGGCAGCTTGGATGGCTTTTCCCCTGCGCTCTGGGCCAGAAGTGTGCCTGTGAATGGTATGTTTCCAAAACCTCGAGTAGTTCCAACTTGTAGTGCCAGATAAATCCAGCTGCTCATATAAATTCCCCAACCTGTTTTGAAGAATTGCTTAATCTTCACACATATAGCTCCTAAAAAAAAAAAAAAAACCACCCAAAAAACACCCCTAATTATTTTGCAGCATATGGAATCATTCCAATCAAAAATAGCTTGTCTAGAATATTTGCTGAAATTTCCAGGTACAAGTGGAAAACATAATTACCAGCTTCATGCAAAAAATGAAAACACTGTTTAGGCTAGAGAAGATTCAATCTGTTGAAGTACATTTCAATCTCCATCTGATGCTAAATAGCTATCTGCATTGCAGATAAAGCTATATTTGCATGCAGACCTGGATGTTGTCATCTCTTTCTGCAATTGTTTTGATTTGAGGTCCTTTGTACAAACTCATTAGTTGTCTAGAATATCTTAGTCTGTAAGTATCTCTCTGGAGACAATATTCGAGGTACCTTGAGGACCTCTGATTATTTCACACAAGTGTTTTTCCTGCTTTGAGGGCACTCACTGTCTTGGTCAGCTTGTAATCTAAAATGAATGCAGTCAGTGTAATTTAGTTAGGAGGGGGAAGCAGGAAATTGATTGTAACTTGAATTCCTAGGTAATGCCAATACAGTTGAATATTCCTCAGGACTTTGAAAAAAAGGTGCTTTGGACAGTTTACAGGCTTTAAAAGCAAATATAATGCCCTTCCTTCATCATCAAGTAAAATCCTTCTTTCCTTCCAGTGTGCTCTATCGTTTGTTCTAAGAGTCTAGAATCTACTTGGATTGCAATTACTTTAGTCCAGAAGGACTTTAACCCTTTACTGTTAAGGCAGGCTACTTCTGAGATATGAATATATATGTATGATATCCAGGATTTTTCTGAATACTAACATGGGAATTATCCTGTGATTTCTCTAATTCTGTAGCAGTATTTGGTCCCTTGATCTTAAGATGTACTTACAGGAACAGAAACTTGGGTTTTGGATAATCCTCCATTTCTAAAATGAATGACTGAAGTGTGTTCTCTGTAATTCATGGAGGATTTGCATCACTTTCCCTGCTATTTGGATTTACATGCTAATAGGGAAAATGCATGTAGACCAGACATGGATACTGAAAGAATCTTCTGGGTTTGTAGTTTTGGTTAATATGGTTGTACAGAAAATAATTTAAATAAAGTATTTTAAAATAACTATTTTAAAATTAGTTCACTATCTCAGTTGTATGTATCCACATCCTTTTTTGTTTAGCAGTTTAACTTATTTCTGTGATTGAGCCTAGTTAGGGTAATGAAATGGGCAGATCATTAATTTAACCAATACTGAGGCTTAACAGCAACACTGGGTGAACTATTCTTGGACATGTCTTGGGCTTTAAAATTGTCTTAACTACTTAAAAGTCTAATTTCTTTTTAAATGCAAACCTGCATATATTCTCCCTCTTTTTAGATTTGGTGCTCTCTTTATACCAGTTACAGAAACAAATATAAGCTGGATTTCATATTTTCATGTTGAAGTTACTTTTTGGTAACTCTTTGGTATAAATATCCTGGGGTCTTGCCACGGATCCTTTCTCACTTGTCTGAACTGCTGCTTCAGGAGAGCTTCTCTGCTGGTGACCAAGAAGGGAGCTGTTTTGCCTCTCGCTTGCCATCTTCTCCAGGTGTCAGTGTTGTTAGGAGGCAGAAGGAATAAGGTTATCCTCTTCATGTTCAAATTCTCTGTAAGCAGCTTCTATAATGAGTTTTTGTCTGCCTTGTCTTTCTCAGTGATTAACTCTGGACAATGAATCTTGCTTACAAATACTTGTAGTGCTAGATTGGCTCCTGGATTTTGTATTAAACTACAGCATATTGCAAACAACAATGGCATGGAGCACATGTACACAATTGTTGCAGAGTATTAGTAATTAGATTAGTTTGGGAAATGCAGGAAAGGCCTGTATTTATTAGCAAGTAATTATTCAACAGAATAGTTAGGAGTCTATTTGTTAGAACAGTTTTTTGATTCAGAGGATGATAATTCCTGGTGAATATCTCCTGTATAAATGAGAGCAATGCTGGAGCAAACATGATACTTGTTAGTACCAGGAGGGGTAAAGCAAGTGTGAGGTTAATTGCAGTGAAACTCCTTGGTAGTGAGTGCCACTGCTAGTGAAAGCACATGGGGATGGAGGAATCTGAGTGAGCTCTGAGTCTGATTTCATGGGAGCTGCCTCTAACCTAAACCTGAAATTAGCTGCGTACTGAAGTCTCCCTTTTTGGTACTCAGGATGATACATGGATCGACATCTAGTCACTTAAATGAGGATGAACTGCCTTTTCTACTAATGGATTTTCTGCTTTGTTATGTATGCATTACTGTGAAAAATGTTGCATTATGATGTTTTGACATGCATGGATCCGAGTCGGAACTGCAGGTCTTGGGAACTTATTTTAGTCCTGTGCAGATGGCTGATTTTGGTAATAAAAATCACCTCATTGACTGTTTCAATGAAAGCAAAAGCAACCAAGCAAAACCCCTGGAGGTAGTCAATCTTGCCTCTCTCAAGGCCAGGCCAGCAGTACCACACTGCTCAGTGCCTTCTCTGTTTTCCTGGATGGACCTACTGTCCTGGCTTTTGGCTGCTTCCTTCACAAGAGGATGTTTTTCCCTAATACCTAATCAGTCTTACATGCCAGGGTTTTTCCTACTTCCCCTTGCCATGCACCTCAGGAGGGTTCTGGCCTTGTCTTCCCATCTAGCAGCAGAGGACATGGCAAAGTACTATTGCTGCTCTCTGACTATGAAACTATCACGGTGGGGTTGGACTGCTGAAGAAATGCAGCTGAATGTTGGAGCAGACTTCTTTAATACAATCTGCAAATGTACATTGATCCCTCCATTTTCATGTCTTTGGGAACCTTCTGCCTGGGCTCCCTTTAATCAAATCATCAACAAACATGAAATAATTGTTCAAAAGTTAGCATAGTTCAACTCTTGAAAAATTTACATTAACGAAAGTTGGTTTATTTCTTTAAATTTGGTGAAAAAACTTTTTATGATCTGTGCAAGCTATGAAGTTTTTTTTTTTTTTTGTTAGCTGCTTTAAATTTCTCATGAGACCTCACTTGGAGTATTATGTGCAGTTCTGGTGTCCTCAACATAAAAAGGACATGGAACTGTTGGAAC
>JASSUY010017804.1:0-15955 GCA_032466535.1 Forpus xanthops
TCCAGTTCTCTTCAGTATGCTGCCAGGCAAGAGTCATCTCCCTGGAAACTTATGCACCAAGACATTCAATCACCATAACTGCCCTAAAACCACTTTCTAAGTGACCAAACTTAAGAAAATTAACACATGCTTCTTCATATAACTTTCATAGAGATACACACTAAAGACAACTGTCTTCCCTGAATCAAACAGATAAACCAAAAATTAAATAAAAAACCTACAGGAAAGAAATCTCACCTTTCAATCCTGGACGGATATGGCTTCCAGTAAAAATTCCAGATGAATATACTATATGTCTTCGGCTTCCCTGAGCAATCTTCTTCCACAGCTTCCTCAGTTCTACCTTGCTAGCTGGACCTTCTTCTACACATGTGCAGAAGAACCCAGTGCATAACTGTACAGTACCTTGCAGCTTTTACTCCCTCTCCACAGTATTCACCATGTTACTTTTAGTGCTGAAGTCAGTAAGAAGCCCATGTGTCACCTCTGTGAGTCAGAATGAGCCAGGGTTTGTGGATGCGGAACAGGGTGGTGAGCTTCATAGATCCTGAGCGCCCTGCCCAAGTGACAATAAAACATCTAGAGCTGAAACAATCCATAAATTCAGGTCACTACTGAAAAACTGTTTCAAAAGCATGAAAACCATCTGAAAAGAGAATAAAATTTAAAGAGGAATCAAGATCTGGCATCAGATAAAAAATTAAGCTGGTTACAGAAGAGATTCCCAGTACAGAACTTGTTAGCCTGAGCCATTCCAAGGTAAGTACCTTGTAAAACACCTGTCAAGGTCAAATGCAGGACTTTACCACTTAATCTCTATTCTCCCCCAACCATGTCTGTTTCTAGATATTTTAAAATAGCACCAAGAGGTTATGAAAATCCTCTAAAAAAAAAAGTTCTTCTTTGTGCACTTCTTCAAATGTGGGTGGAAAAAAACAAAACCAAAATCAAACCAAAACTCTAAATTCTTACTAGTTTTCATTAACTAAAAACTTAAACCCATGTGGTTTATCCTTAAATCCCAACTGACACTAAACAGATACACAACAGCATACATCAGAATACAGAAAACTCAAAAGGAACATTTCTTGTACATTCTCATCAGAATAGAAGTGCACTGTAAATAGAGTGAAGATAATTTTGTAGAGACATTTAAAAAAATACAAAAGAAAATAGAAAATATGAGACTTGTTCTGTTTCAATATTACTCTTTTTAATGAAGCTGGTAATAAAAATATGAAAATTAGTTAAAATTTCTTAAAAAAAATACAAAAAAAAAAAAAATGCACCTTGAAATAGTAATGATTTAATCCACGAAAAACTAAGTGAAATGTACCTTAACATATTTTTAACATCCAGTTAATGCACAGCTGATGGTTTCTACCGAGCCACAGTCCTTCACCCACTTACCACAGGCAGATGGCACAGTACTGCACATCTGCAGCCTTTCCAGACAAACAGTTAAGTTTAAGCCATACTTCAAAACCACCAGAAGTGATTGCAGAAAAACTGAGGATGAATTAACATAGACCCAGTCTGTCAAGTGAGGTTAATGACATTTACACATTATGTCTTCTTCGCCTGCAGACCATATGGAGTATGCTGAACCAATACTTAACCACAACTTACAATTTCTTTTATATAACACTATGACCTGAGTGCTGTTTCTTTCCATATCAGAATTCTATCACATGAGGCACAGCTCAGACAGAAAGCAGCAGCTCCCAGGACAAGAGGGGATGGCTTTAAGCTGACAAAGGGGAGATTTAGATTAGACATTAGGAAAAAATTCTTTGTTATGAGGATGGTGAGACATTGGAACAGGTTGCCCAGAGAATCTGTGGCTGCCTCATCCCTGTAAGTGCTAAAATACAGACTGGATGGGGCTTTGAGCAACATGGTCTAGTTGAAGGTGTCCCTGCCCATGCCAGAGTGGTCCCTTCTAACACAAACCATTCTGTGATGATGCTAAAATAATGGGCTTTGCCAGTCTGAGTAGCTGCAGTGGGCACAGATGCCTCAAGCTGAGCAGCAGAGAGCTTCTGTACAAGCAAATGCAGAAGCAGAGGATGAACTGGGCCAATGAGTCTATTTTTTCAATCACTTTTAAGAAAAAACTTTTCATAGATAAATAAGGAAAAGCCTTGGTCCAAATGGAGAGAAAACTGCAGTGCTAAGGCTGAAAACCTTAGGAACACAATTTATAATGAGTTTTGCTGGTAGGGAAGAAAAGCAGCACAATAGAGCTCCTTTAGCCATGAAGGAAATCATCCCTGAAGCAACTGTTCAGGTTCCAAATTATTTTAAATCCATAGATATGGAGGAAATCATGCCTGAACTAAGTATCCAGCTTCCAATTACTTCAGATCCACAAATACGCTAGAACTGCTATAAACCTTCAGCAGCTATTCAGGAATTAGGTCTTTAAACTCATCTCTATGACAAAGAACTAAGATGCTTGTTTAATGAGCTGGTGTTGATGAACAATAATCCTGACTTGTTTGATGCAAAGAAAATTGGAGCCACTTGAATAATACACAGTATTCCTCAACTACTGCTCATATGTTTAAAATTCTAGCAATCATGAAGTTCAACAACAGTTTATCAGAAAACTGACCCTGCTCCTAAATATATTGAGCAGTATGCAATAAAACTTTTCTAATGCTTTTTAAACAAAATTATCCACAAAAAGATATAGTAAAAGAAGATTTAAGAAATTAAATCTCACAGTCAAGGTGGTGAAAACATCAGATTTAGAGTTACTGGTGCAATCTTAATTCAGCTCTGATGTACACAGTTATCATTTAACCATTCGGGATCATGTTCCTTTACTCCAGAAGGCTTCTGCCCTAGGCTCAATGCCAAAGAGCGAAGAAAAAAAGTACTGATACAGCCAAAACTTCTGAGTGCTTGAATGTCTACCTTAAAAAACTTTGATTATAGCCTTTGTACAAAATGTGCGCATACCCATACAGGCATGTATCAACTCTGTGTCAATCATTTTGCAGTTCAAAGAGAAAGATTCCTCCTGAAAAAGGCTGACTCTCCAAGACTCACTTTCCATCAAAAATATTCACCAACATCCTCCTCTGGTTATCAGTGCTATGAAAAAGAAGAACCACCACGAATTGCACAGAACCTTTTCTCCAGACAAGTGACATTTAGCCCACTGTTCCTTCACAAATCTGGCAATCTTCTCAAGCGTTCTAACATGAATAAAAACATTTAAAGTAAAAACTCATAGAAATACATCAAGGACTGGGGAAGAAAGTCAGTGTTAGAGAGGAAAATCCATTAAAAGAAATGAAAAACAAGATTTAGGTCAATTATGATCCTCAATTTGCCGGATAACAAAACTGCCTTTTAAATTTGCCTGTAAAAATTAAACAAAAGGGAAAGTATTGGAAGAAAAAGAGACATTCCCAGTATGTTTCCAGATCCAAACTATCTGAAAGTCTCCTTTAATTTAACAAACATACATAAAATTGAGAAATTCAATTACTTTTTTCCAGGAATACTCGCTTCTAGGCATTTTCTCTACTGAAATTCACATGCAGACATACTACTGTTCTCCTGAGACATACCTGCATGCACATGTGTGTGAGGGAGGAAAAAGAGACTACAACATTAAAGGTATTTGTTAAAAGTATTTCTCCTCTTCTCTGTTTTCACTCACCAGGCTTCTCTGTCTGATACAGCTTTATCTGTAGGCTCAGACGTTTTGGTTTAGTAGGGAAGTGCAACCGCTACTTGACTGTACATCTGGCAATTATTTACTACCTCATTTTAAGTATCTTTTACCAGCAGGAACTCATTAGCTCATTTCTTTAACAAAGTACCTGGTTCTCTTACACAACAATAATCTATAAAAGACAGAAAACCAAAAGATATCACAAAATCCTAGCATAACAAATCTAAAACTGAATCTATAACCACCAGCACTACAGACTCCACCAATATCCTGGGATTTGAGGACACTCAACTTCTGTCTCTTTGGGGGAAACAATGAGAACTTCTCAATCTTACAGTAAGTTTTAGATCCACTGCTTAGCTTCCCAGAGATCTAAGCAGAGTCTCACGTAATGAACTAAGTCCAGAAGGCGTTGTCTTAAGAAAAACACCAAATATTGCTACATGACTAAGAAGTAAATTACAATCTGACAGATCCTTTCATATTTCCATCAAACACAAGATACAAAGGGCTTCAGTTAATTATTAAGGATTGCTGAAATCATGTGAAGTATCAGAAAAAAATCAAAGGTGGGGCTATCCTTCCTAAAAGGAAGAATAAAAATATTAACAAAATCACTTGATGGCACTGGGGAGTGAGGGTTGGGAGGGTTGGTGGAAATCATGCCTGTGCTTAACTCAAACACTATAAACTTTGCAGACTGGGGTTCCCAAAACATAAATTAAGTGATGCTAATGTATGGGAAATACATGAGTCCAGCCATAGTTGGACCCTAGTAAACATAATTTCATTACACACATATCAATTAATATTCCACATATTAAGTAGAATAATTTTAACTAGTGCTTACATTACAAAACTACTACATAAATTAAAACCAATTTGGTCTGAAACCAAATTAAAATTTGGACATTTAAGAATGGCAATTTTTCAGGTTCAAAGAGCATGTTCCCTAACAGCTGACTAAAAGTATACAAAATAAAATGTAGTTCAGACATCAGAAGTTACTTTTTCTTATATAGTTAGCTGTTTTAATGAGGATGTTTCCTATGGGAAGATGCATTGTAACTTAAGCAGTTTTTAAGTAAAAGGCTAATGAATACAAATTATAGAAACCAACCCTATACTGGTAGAGACAAATTACCTCATTAAGCCTGGTGACACTCCTGGATTCTGTTGTAAAAGAACCGCACACCTCAGTACTTCAGTAACCTTTAATTGATTTATTTTCTCAGGCATTATCTACTGTAAAAAGGAATGAAAGTTTCATAATGTGAATGAATCAAACTCATTTGGGGAGAAATACAGGGTTGTTTTCAAATCAGGAAAACAAAACTTTATGATTTACTTAGGACTAAGTAAGCAGTTATTGTCCTGCTTAGAAGTATAATGTTGACATGAAAAATAAACAAAGCCTCTAACTTTAAGATGGACACATCCACATGACTTCCTTATAATCAGCCTCCCAAAATTGCCTGAAAGATACTTGAACATGCATAAAAAAAGCCAAACTTGATGTGAATTAACTTTTCAAACAGAGGGAGATCAAAGTAAACATGTAAGAAATGTAAACTAAGTATGTGCACGCCTCTCTGCCCAGTCACTGCATCTTCCCAGACAGATCCTTGCTTCCATGCAATTTCATGTTCTGTGGGGAGTGAACTCTGCTCACTCTTTACAACTCAGTAAGCTCTTACGCCTCCACTCTGCAGGCAGCTGGCTTCACTAAGCCCAAAGGAAGAGAACTGGGGCTGCTCCTGATGCTAAGAAGCATGCCCCAATTCCAGCTGAGATTCAACCAAGTCCTAGGAAGTATTGCTTATAGTTAGCACAATCAGGTAAAGATATGACAGGCGGATAGATTTACAGGACAGATTTACACAGGGAACTCTGGAGAGGTCTTCAGTTTGTGCTTGAACATGAATATCTGAACCCTGAGCTCCTGAACAAACCTCACCTGAGGCTTCAAAATGAAACATAGCTCCCTCTAACATCATACTAGTATTGGCAATGCAGGTTTGATGATTGAGCAAAGAGTAGCAGCTACAGGGGAAAAAGACATTTTCAATGAGCAGTGTTTTCTGACTCAATTCTTGTATCTCCTATTTATTCTTGCAAAGTGCATGTTCTGGCAAGAAAACTTCTTTCCCAGAATGCTGCTTGAATCTCATTATTAATACATCTGCTTCATGCCAAGTGTTTTTTCATCTTAATGCAAAATTCTTCATTAACTGAAAATGCCAAATGACCTATTTTTCCTTAGAGGTGAGCCAAATCTGCATACTTGATTTCTTAATTAATATTATCCATTTATACCAACTACAGATTCCAGTTTTTCCTTACCATGATACAGTCTTCTTCATCAATACTGTACCAAAGACATCTAACTCTCCAAAGAATACAAAAAGGCATATATCTGCTTATATATAATGCACCGTTCTGTGCAACTACAGCAATAGATTTTATCCCCCCACCTGGTTGGTTTTTTTTCCACAACTCACCAATAATAGTTGTATTTTCATTATATATAGCTGAAATAGTTAGCTAGGATTAGTATACGTTCCGAAATAATCCATTATGTTATTTCTTCCATTTTAACTCTAAGACCACAGCAAGTTCTGTAGCTATAGTTATGGTCTACTCCTTGAAGCATAATACTGTTCACAGGCCTCTTACACATGGGAATAATCTTCCTAACTTCCACACTTCTGAAAATAAATCCTACTGGCAACATTTTTGTCACAAAAAATTCTGAAATTCCTCAAAACACGTCATATATTATGAAACCTCTAAGTGAGCAATGGTTCAAATCCTGGCCCTAGCAGAGATTTGAAAATCAGGCCTATACTGCAAGCTTTTGAAAGTATCCACTTACTTATCTGATAATTAATAGTTTATTTGTTGCACAACTAAAATACATTCACAGAAAACACTAGTACTAAAAAAGCAGACAAGAAAGAAAGGAAAATAACATAGTAGATATCAGCAACAAATTGACTCTCTTAATATCAGCCTGACCATTTGGCTTGAAATATGGGAAACACATAATAGGTATTCTGTCACTTAATTCTACCTCTTATCATCAATCTCTTCTAGTGCCACCAAGACATATATAAAAATATGCTGTAATCAAATATATAATGTGTAGCAGCACTAAAAGCGTGTTGCGTTTTTATGTTGTATTGAGGGCAGGTACTAAATCACGCCAAACTAATCTGATCAGCTGATGTATTTGAAAGTCTTAAAAAGATGAAGAAAGCTTTCTACAGCCCACTTTTATTAGGATCTGCAGTCCTGTTCTTGTTTGTGTGTGACAGGAGACATTAGAAAAAAGTTACATGCTCCATGCCTGCTTAAAGTGATCTGTCACAGATGTGTCCTTTAGATAAAGCAGATAATGCCATCATCATTTATTCTATAAACTAACCAAGGTCTTCACAAGTCTTTGTATGTTTAATGACCATGTGGTATTCCTCTAGACAAGTAGGGTACACTTTAATAACAACCAACCCCAGTCAGCCTATTAAGTTATTTAAAAGAGGAGCAGAAGATTTTCAGGTGTTTCAATACATCCTACATCTGAATATCTACTCATATTTTAACCCAAGTCCATCGCATATCATCTGGTTTACATTTTATGTAAAATTTCAGACATTTCTTTGAAGAATACTGAAATGCATTATTGGATAAGCTTTGAGATACTGATGAAGTAAGCTGAGTCAAATGCTCTTTTACAAACTCAAGCAAGACCTGTGAAGTCACATACACTCCTCAAGTAACATAAAAGAAGCTAGCTCCTCTTGCTTTTACTCAACAGAATTGCTTTCTGAGAAGCATACATTAGGCATCTCACAGATTTTCTGCTTCACAAATAGCAATAAATTACAGTGTTTCCAATGAGAACACACAGAGATATGGTTATGGCTTATATACATAAATATATATGCTTATTTATATAACAGTGCTTGTTTATGTAACCATATATATATATATATATATCTTTTTGTTTTGCTACGCTACCTGACCATCTGAAAAACACTGAGACAAGTAAAAAGTTTTCAAGAACATGAAACATATAAGTATATTCATTTTCTCTGGTTTCCTTATTTAAATGTATTGCCTGACAGATTTTGTGTTCCACACTTAACACAAAAAACCATAGTTATGTCAATTAAAGTTTCTATGGAAATCTAGAAGTTGGACTCCACAATTTTTATCATGTTTTCTTGAAAGTTGTACTTTAACATTGATAATACGTTTTCTACTTCTAATTTAATTCAGAAAAAGTGTTTAACCTGGAGCCAAGATAAAAGAATTGATAAAAACCCATTTCAAAATAAATCTCAAATATTTAACTTCTTGCAAGCTCATGTAAAGTTGTCTATAATACCTTTTGATATATGAAATTTTTCATCCAAGTTGCAATGAATCAAAACCAACATTGGAATTTCCTGTAAGTAGTCCCAGCACCACCCCACATTTTTTGCCAACTTTGAAGGTTCTAAGTTTAGCTGCCAGTATTAACAAGGAAACAAAATATTAAAGATTAATAAATAACTTCCTATGGTTTTTTTTCCAAGAAAAAACTAGGTACTACTTAATCTCCCATATCTCAGATGAGTCAGTGATGGCTGCTAAACAGAGTAGAGGAACCACAATTGCCAAGCAGGGAAAACAAAGGATGTTATGCCTCTTCAAAAGGTTGTTCTCTTTAACAGTTCTTTGACTTCCACATTATATTCAATGTAACAAATGTGGGAGCTGTTTAAAGAATCAAACCTTTCCACTAGTTCTAGTATCCAGTTTATCACATACATTTTTGACAATACTTGTGTTTAATCAGATTATAAACACTTAATAAAGTCAGCTGTGTGCAAAGAAACAGTTTACCTCGACATAATATTTAACTTGAATTTTACTGATAAAACATTTCTAAAAACCATAATCAAGGGTTATTGAAACCACCCTTAATCATAGGTGGAAACAAAGTTGCTAAATAGTTCTGATTTTATCAGCAATTAATATATCTATATTGACTCTATTTACCAGGTTGAATCTAAAAATATACCATTGCTATGAATGATGATTTGTCTGCTGCACAGACAACTTTACTGCTCACTGTCTTCAGGGAATCCTCTGCCTAGTGCCTCCACATTTCAAATTCAAAAAGAGATTTCAGATAATTTTCTGGCGTTTCTCCAGCATTAACTATGACAGACTTAATTCAGCAGAGAAATGACAGATTCCATACAGCTCCTGGGTAGGTGGGATTGACAGTACTTTGCTAATGACCTCCCTCTCTCTGCTTTTATTGCAAATAATTTTTATACATATGTTTCCTAACAAAACTTGATTTTGTCAACATATCTAGTGGGCATACAATACAGCTATTGTTGCTGGAAATGTCAGTACTTCAGATGTGATTCTTGATGTAGCTCTCATAGGATACTGAGAAATAGCCAAGTAAATTTATTCTTTGTATCTAAATGTCAGTTTAGGTATAAAAAAAATTAAATACCATGAATAGAAGAAGTAATGTGCACCACATATCTAAAGTGACAACTTCAATAATACACAAAATTAAATCTCTTTCATATTTGATGACTGTACCTAACAGTAGAGGATGTCAACAGCTCCTCTATAAATTGAAATGTATATCACAGTTAAAAATTATTTTACAAGGCCTTTTTTTATTGTAATGATAAAACCTAAAAACATGATAAAATCAAAACCATATTAGAGTTTAAAATACAATAAACCAGAAACCATTTATATCCCTAGCACAGTGGATAATCTACAGCAAGACATAATCACTAAATAAAAATCTACCTTATATCAACAATGTTAAGACCTGCATTCTTATGTGCCAGAGAGTTTTCAGCAACTCTCCATCTGAATCCCCCCACGAAAGTTAACAATGCCTTCAGTTAAAGAAACAAAAAAATAGCGGATGAAGGTTAGGGTCTTAGCATGGAAAAATAACTGGTTTTCAAGATAAGAAACAAGGTAGGATTAAGTGCTCAGAGTTTTCACAGGGGAGTCAGCTCACCAGGGAAGTCTCGCAGACAGCTGAGCTAGGAGCTGTGCTGCTTACATATTCATAATTAGTCAGGGAAGAGAGTAACCAGGAAGATGACATTCTGCAGGTAACACTACGGACAGTAAAGATGAGGACCACCTGCAAAGATCTGCAGATGGATCTTCCATGTCTCAGTGAGTGAGCAATCGAAATGATAGATGGAATTCAACAAGAATAAATGTAGAGTGATGCACCTGGGGAAAAAAAATAATCCTGGCTTTGCATACAAAATGATGGACAATGTACTGAATACTAATATGCAGAAATAATAACATGGAGCTATTACTATTAGTTCTACAACAAAATTGACTCAGACTCCTTATAAGTCAAATAAAAACAAACGATTACAGAAAGAACAGAAAAACATAAAAAAGTTTAGGTATAAACCCCATAGCACATACTACTTGTACATAATTCTGATTCTACACCTCAAAAAGAATACAATAGATTCATAAAGTGTTCAATGGAGGGCAAGTAAGCTGAGGCCATTCAGTCAGGAAAAAGAGATGACTTAGAAAATGGATGAGAGACCTCTGAAAAATCCAGAGCAAGATGGAAAGAGTGAAAGCCCAAGCTGGTGCTCACTTTCCCTCTCAGGATCGGAGCTAAAGGGAGCTAAAGGGGCACCAGACAACAGTTCAAACTGAACAAAAGGCAGTGGGTTTTCCTATATAGCCTGTAATTAGGATGGGAAACTTTGCTCCAAGATACCAAGAATTTACAGGGGTCTAAGAGGAAACTCAAAAAGTTACATGGAAGAAAGATCCTGTGACTATACCTCTACCTCCCCAGCTGCCTGAGCACATTGAGGCTGCAAGAATTTTCTGAAGAGGTTTTATTACATGCTTGACCTAAACTCATTCTGCTATATAGGTATCTGCTTTTCAAGTGAAGAACCCTAATAATGATGGAAAGGCATAAAAATCAAGTAGCATCCATGAGTAGAAGAGAAGAACCCTCCATCTTGAGCTTAAAAGTGTGCAACTACAGCATTCAACATGAAATAAAACACTGCGAATATAAGAGTCAAAAAAAAAAGTAAAGATCACAATCAGCCTCGCAGTCTTCTTTGGTGTCCTGGTTTCAGCTGGAACAGAGTTAATTTCCTTCCTAGTAGCTGGTGCAGTGCTGTGTTTTGTCTTTAGACAGAGAGCAATGCTGATAACACACCAATGTTCTAGTTACTGCCTTGTAGCACTTACCCTGATCAAGAACTTCTCAGTCTCTCACGTTCTGCCAGGGGTGGGGTGCACAAGAAGCTGTGAGGAAGCAGGGACAGAACACCTGACCCAAACTAGCCAAAGGGGTATTCCATACTGCAGAACATCATGCCCACTATATAAACTGGAGGGATTTACCCAGAAGGGACTGATTGCTGCTCAAGTCAGGCTGGGTACCAGTGACCAATTTCATGGTGTATCACTTTGCTTTTCTGAATTTTTATTTCCCTGCTGCTGATTTTTTTTTATTATTATTATTTTCAGTATTGCTATTGTTGGTAATATTTCTATTATTGTTATATTTTACTTTATTTCAATTATTAAACTGTTCTTATCTGAACCCACAGGTTTTACATTCTTTTAATTCTCCTCTGCTCTCTTCACTTGCTCAGCCTCAATCACTGGAGAGACTATTAACTGGAGGACTTGTTTGTGACTCCAGCTGTGATTTGCACTGACCGCTGGGATGACAGGATCAACTCAGTTGTTTTTTTGACACAGTACTCTGGGCTGATGCTGTCCAACTCCTGCAAGCCCAAGCCCTCCTCTTTAATCTCTGCCAACCGCTATACCTGTTTCCAAAACAGCCCCCCAAACCTCATTCCAGTCTTCACCCAAATGCAGCATAAGCTCCTTTTGGACTGACAAATCCTCTCATTCTTTCTGTCAATGAAGATAATTCCCTGTTCACATCAGTAATCCCTGGACAAGAACATCTTCACCCAAGTCAGCAGTAACAGTTTGGTAACATATATGTAAATACACAGGCACATGAATATGAATACTGAGTACCAGTAAAGCAAACAGATTATCTGGGGATGTACATTTCTTCTCCTTCACAATACCTGGCTCTCAAAGCCTAGCATCTAAATTCTAGGCTGACTGAGACCAGAGGCCTAATTAACGTGCAGAAGGTTATGTAGGTAACTTTGGCAGAGATTAGAATCGGACGGCAGTCTCATGTAGTATTTTAATTGCAAAGTATCATCTCCACAATCAGATTCATTTTTCTTGATTCTACTCTGATACAAATAATAAACCTTACTCTGGAATTCCTGAAAGCTCATTACGTGCTCCAGTAAAACTATTCATAATTATTAAGCCATCTGATTACATTTGCCCTTTTGTGTATTTGAGTACCTCAGAGTCAGAGAACATTTTAAAGCATTTACAAAATAGGCAAAGAATTTATTTTCACATCTGAACAGAGCTCACTCTGGTCATTTGCTCTTTCATATTGCGTATTATTATATGAAATCAGTCATCAGTCACCTAAACTACACATTGTGACCACTTTCCATATGAATATATGAATAGTCAATAATATCAGCACTAAGTAGGATTTCCATTTAACAGCAAATATTCTTGTCTGGACATGAATACACTGTGCAGGCATGAATATAGATTCACAGAGAATTAAAACTTGTTCTCTGAATACTGGCTAAACCAAAAATATACTACAGATATTTGCAAGAAGCCTGAGTATGACTGATAAGAAAGAAACATAAATCTGTGGTATACATTTGACAACTCAATTTTAAAACATTCAATTGATTCTAACTGTAGATTACTGACTTTCTCCAACCATCCAACCATTTTCATCTTCCGCTAAAAATATCATTTACACAGACCAGCAAAGCAGTGATCCAGGACACCCAAACTTTAATAAATCACAGACATCTATTTAATCTCACACAAATGAAGCTTCCCGTTGTCCTTTTAAAGCAAACAAGGAGGACACAGAGGCCTGCACATAATCACTAAATTACAAAGAACAGATGTGAAACATTAACAAGGAAATGTTCATGCTGGCAAGGAGAAATCACTATAAAACAGCACACACTGTACCACGCCAGATTGGCTTTTAAGTGACTCATACTTACAAGATTGCAAACAACAAGGAACAAAAATAAAATAGTTAATTTGACTGGGCCTAATACACTTTAGTTACTTTAAATTAACTGCTAATTGCGCCATTTCTTTCCCTCCTACTTTTCCTGTTGACATCTTGGTTGAAATGCCTTAATGGAGAGGAAAATACTTAAAACCACACACATTTCATTCCTAGGCATTTACCTATCAAATTCATTATTAGTGCAAGCATTCCCTTCAAGATATGCATTTATTTCTCTGAAAAGAAAGCATCTCTCTCCCCTACCTCACGCATTCCTATACCATGTATATATACAATGAATTTTTTCCTCAGTTTTTCAGAACAGCTCTCTGAAGATTTTATTCCATTCACCCCACGTGCTACCAGGCTTTTTTTCTCACCTTTCATGGGGAGAAAGAGAAAAAAGAGTAGGAATCACTTCTTGCAGTATTACCAAAGGAAGCTGAATAAGATATTCAGGATAACAGAGATGAAGAAGGACCATGAAGTGCAGGGTGATGTAAATAAAATGCAAATAGCAACTGAAATCAGGTGTGCTCTAAGCTCTTTTGGCAGTTATGGTATTTTTTGCAAACAGGCTTTTTTAAATATAGTGCTGACACTGCCTGCTTCTCACACACATACATTTTCTATTCATATGCCTATCCTACAAACATTCCTTCATGTCTCAAGCAATTTCACAGCTTATTGTCTAGGGACAACTTAATTGGCTTGCCACCTTTACTTGCAATGCTAATTTATGCAAGTTACCCTAGTCTAGATGCACTCTGGTCATTATGTCCCATGTGAGATAATGTCAAAGAAGCTCAGTTTCCCTTCCTTTTCACCTTTAACAAGGACCTCAATCAATCCTAGACTTCCAAAAGCCACTCATTATCCACTGAAAGGGGAAAACAGGGAGGGAGTGAATGTCTTAACTTCTTAACATCTCCATTGGTGGAGAAAGGAACACATCCTTCGGTTAGCAATTATTTAATCACAACTGTTAAATATTCAGGCTTTATCTGCAATCTGAGCTTCTTTAGCTATAGATCCTATTTAACAGGCCCTCTTATGCCTCCATCTACTAAATTGAGTTCTTTAGTATTGCATAATCTGTAAGGATTTATGCAGACAGAAGTTGCATTAGACATTTCATGTCTTTTTTTCTCTGAGTGAGATGGACAATTCACTCTTCTCTTGTTGCAAGTCAAGCACGCTCAAATAAATTCTGTGGCTCTTTCACACACAAACACTATTTTCTTTTTATAGTGTTGATACCCAAAGCAGAACCTCTGAGCCTAGGAATGATCTTACTACTCTGTCATATGGAAATAGCACTACTTCTCTGAGCTGAGGCTGATATTGCCCTATATTTATTATTATTATACATATTCACATAAGTCTGCTCTTAAGACCATGAGAGAAAATACAAACTAATTTGCAGCCTTTAGTCTTATTATCCAAGAGGTATCAGTCTATTAACAGATTATGTTTCTTACTCTTTGTAAAGAAGAACACTAAGGCAGCTATTCTTGCAGAAAGTAGCTGAGAGCTAGAGAAATATTCAGTTTATGAACCTGAGGAAGCAGCAAATGGAAGAGACAGGCTTCAGGAGGTGATCTAAAGGAAGAAGTATCTGGAAACAGAAGCTGAAGTTAAAAGAAATTATTCTTTTTTAATGGTTTAATCACATTTATATTGAGGAAAAAGAACCATCATTGCAAAGAGTGACAAATTATGGCACTTGTGAGAATTTCCACCGATTTATGCTGCAGAAATACACATTTAGCCTTCCCAATCAAAATATTCATATTCATAATGGAATTTTAAAAGAGTTGTTAAAATTCAATATTCATACTAAAATTTCTAAGAATTTAAAGTAAAATTGCAAGGAAGAATATAAGAAAGCAGCCTTACAGATGTGGTGAACTTTAAAGCTCCATTTCAGTGCCAAGATTTTAATCTTGTTCAAGGTTAAGGGAGCCCAAGCACCACACATTTCAGTGCTTGCAACCTACTTTCACATGTAACCTTAAGGAAAATACAGAGGACCATGGCAGCACATGTATTATTCAAGGCACATTTTCACTATTAGCAGAAATGCACTATAGCATTAAAATTAAGACTTCATACTACGACAGAAAATTTCCAAAAATCACTCTCAATATTTCCCATCCACTTGACAAAAATCAATCAATCCATCAATCATTCAATCACTATTGGAACAATAGTGAACATTCTGCCTGTACAAGAAGAATCAATGTACAGTGACCAGAGCACAATGGGAAACGTTGAAAAATAAAGTAAAACAAGAACTTTCAGTGCTCTACTAACAAAAGGTTTTCTACAAGGAGTTCTATAGGGTAACAATTTAAAGGATCAGAACATTTATTTCCCCACAGCAGCAGAACAAATATTTACAGTTATTAGGATTCTTCAGCACACTAAAATCATTGTGCATCCAGCAAAGCACAACAAGCCAGGAAAAAGTAGGTATTGTGTTCATCAAGGCCATGCACAGGAACCCCATGCAGTTCTCTCATAAGGCATAATAAATGTAGTAGTTGAGACATCAAATTATTAATAAATATCCCTTCTTATTATGAGGAAGAATTGCAAAGTCACTCATGAAATTGTCCAGGGTGAGCCCCAGAGATCTCATATAAATATTCCTGAAGAACAAAATGGGTGCAAACTTGGTTTTGCTGAAATATAGGTATGTTTGAAAGAAAAGGCTCATCAACAACCTGGTAAAGCAACGTCTCCATGACCTACCTGGAAAGTATCCACAATAAGGGACATAGGCTGAAAAAGTTGGGGCTGTTCAGCCTGGAGAAGAGAAGGCTGCGTAGAGACCTCAGCAGCCTTCCAGTATCTCAAGGGGACCTATAAGGATGCTGGGGAAGGACTCTTTATGAGGGACCGTAGTGACAGGACAAGGGGTAACGGGCTCAAATTAAACAGGGGAAGTTTAGATTGGATAGAAGAAGTTCTTTACTGTGAGAGTGGTGAGTCACTGGAATGGGTTGCCCAAGGAAGCTGTGAATGCTCATCCATGGCCATACTCAAGGCCAGGTTGGACAGAGCCT
>JASSUY010017806.1:0-17203 GCA_032466535.1 Forpus xanthops
CAGCTCAGTGCCCGTCCCTGGAATATGGCAGGGCTCAGAAGGTATTTCTTAAGCAATGTCGGAGCTGGTGACCCGGCCGAGAGAGGATTTCCTCTGGTGGCTTGCCAGCAATTTGCAGATGCCGTCGCAAAGTCTAATTGAACCCGTTGGCCGCGCTGACTACATGAAATGTTAACGAACCATGCGGCGGGCTGCGCCTCAGATCTGGAGATTTGCAGTAAAAGGTCATGAGATATTTAAAGCTAATAATGTGGTTGGGTTCTCTCCTTCCTCTTCTGTTTTGGAAGCATTAGAACCATGTCTGTGGGCATTTGCAAGGACTAGAAACTTCCTTCTTTACTATCAGTGGTGCTTTCACCACTTTGGGATTTTAGGAGCCTGGGCACGAGCTCCCAATACAGGTATCTGTGCCAGCTTTGATGCTCGCAAATAATGGGTATTTGGGGGTAGGAATGGGTGATTTGTGGGTATCGCCAAATACTTGGTGGTTAGGTTCATTGGTGTAAGGAGGGCATGGTCCTCTGAGCTGACCAACGTAACTCATGCATTGTGGTGGCTGCCAGGATGCGCTCATGCTCATCTCCTAACACAAAGAACATCTTTGGGTCAAATAGGTGAATCTCACAGGCAGAAACAACCTGCAAGTATGTGCTATGTTCTACAACCTCCCTGCAACAGGCAAGGGGGAGGGATGGAGCTGGAGAAAGCAATTAGTGCCACTGCCTGCCGCAGCCACGTCCTCACTGCTAGCACGGCAGCAATGTCACTTTGTAGTGGGCTTGATTCTTCGCACCCATCTGCATCCCCCCCATGCCTCTGTCTCTTTGCCTGTACTCCCCCTCTTTGCAAGGCAACCTTGGCAGGGAGGTCACCCTGAGTGAGCCGGGTTACAGCTTCACGGATGGCAGCTTTTATTGCAGCACTTCTCTCCCTTTCCCTCCCGGCTGCAAAGTCAGTGATTAAAAAAGAAGGGGAGAAAAAAGAGCTAATAGGTGAGAGCAAAGTATTGAGGATATAATAGTGATGCTTGGTGTGGGACAAGCAAGGCTGGAGCCTTGGAGGAGGATGGAGGTGGGAAATGATCAGGAATCACTTTTCCATTCCCCTGGGGATAGAGCCAGGCTCAGGACCCTTGGCTGTCACTATATGGATCCTGTCAGCCCTCTTGTGAGCCTAAAAGCACTGAGCATCCAGCAGGATCAGGCTTCCAAAGGCAGACATGAAGGTGGCATAGAACAGCAGAGAATTCATGCATGCACCCCTGTGCCTGTGCTCACCTGCATGCTCACAGAGCTACAGACATGTAGCATGGAGGCAGCAAACTAAGCAACCCCTGCCTACATTCAAACCGTGCAAAGCAGGTGCCCACACACAAGCTGCACCCACCCGATACCCCATGTATCAGCATAGTAAATGCATCTGCAGGCAGCAAGTACCAGCACTGACCAGCGTTATAGCTCGTGCTGTGCGCACTGAACATCCCTGGTCCCATCTTCCCCACAGCCTCAAGTGAAAGTGAGCTCTGCCAGTCTTTGCTTGGCAGGAGAGGACAGCGCATCCGGAGGAAGAGTCCTGTTATTAACGAGCTTACAGCACTGCTTTCAAAGATGCTCTTTATTTTAAGCCAGAAGGGAGCCGTTCAGACACATCTGGTGTGGCATTCATCCTCCCAGACCGGCATTAGGGCTGAGCTATGTGCAACAGCAGCCTTTCTTGGGAGGGTAAAAGCAAGGACAGCAGCTCAGACCCTGCTGGGCTGCTCCGCTGGCAGAGAATAAGGGAGACACCATTCACTTTTCCCAGTCTTTCAGTTATCCCAGATTCAGAGCAGAGAATTCTGTCTGGGGTTAGCCCAGATGATCCCTGCAACACAGCATAAGGAGGTGGCATTTGGGGGATGGTTTATTAGTGATGAATGTCAGACTTATTTGCTTTCCAGACGTGGCACTGAAAGGGGAAAAACAGAACATGTCCTTCCTGCTTGGCTGCAGTGGGTGTTTGCAGTGACCCTCCTGCACTCCTCAGTGGCAGGGTGGCTTGCCTGGGGGTTACTGCTGCATTTGGTTTAGCTTGTTCCCACCAGGGCAGGTAGGAGCTGGCTGGGGTCCCTCTGCAATAGCTGCGACTGAAGGCACCTAAACCAATAGTTACTTGTGTAGCACGAGCCCCTGCAAAACTCATTGCAGCCAAGCGGCAGGATCTGACCTCTTGTTGCAGGGAAAAGAGGCTCTGAAACTGAGCCACATTCAACTCCTAGTTCCATTTCCTCCATTACCCAGGATAACTTGGGGAGCACCCATAGACAGAGGAGGCTGTGAGGACACACAATGCACGGCAGACGTGGGTTGTGTTCTTACAAGGGGTTTCATTGCATGTTCTCCCACTTGCTGTGAGTCACAAAGGCTGTATGAGCAGATCAGCTTCACCCTACAATATTTGGGGTGCTCCTTTTATTCTGATGGACGCAGGTACATCCAGGACTGATGCAACACTGGCGTCTGTCAATACAACACGAGCATGGCCTCTGTCCTGCAATGCACAGAGGCAGTGCATCCCTGCCATGGGATTGAGGGATGCCAGCTCCCCATTCCTGCATTTCCACCTTCCCAGCAGTGGAGCACTCCCTTCCCACACAGGGAACCGGAGGTGTCAAGGAATGGAAAGCAGAGCCACTGCTGCCATGGGGGTGCTGGCAAACACTTTTTCATGTGGGATGCAGAGGAGGAGGCATCTGATCCCCCCTTCTTCCCCTCCGCCTCCTTTCAACACACACCAGCCCCCAGCCCAGCTGCTGGGGCAGGGAGGATTGAGGTTTCCCCCTCCATCCCCTTCCAAAGGCCATCTGGGCTTCAGACCTGCCTGTGTATCACCCTGCTCTCGAGTAATTACTACCTGGTCAACGCTGGACCAGGAGCAGAGCCGGGCTGGGAACAGAGCACAGTGACCTTTTTTACTGCTGGGGCACCCTGGCAGGGTGGGCTGGGGGCAGCAGGAGCAAAGGGGGAAGATGGAGGGGGGAAAGGACTTAACTGCTTAACTCCTGCTGTGCCGAACACTGAGGCCGTGACACCAGTCAGGGCACGGAGTGGGATGAGGGCACAAATGGATGCTCCCTGTTGGGATGCATGGTGTGGAAGTGTCATATTGATGCTCCCAGGGCTCCAGCACACATGCAGGAGGAACAGCACGGATGGGGGAAAGGCGAATACTGCAAAATCCTCCCCTCCACCGGCCCTGGGTTTATGTCTCCATCCCATCAGTGTGACTGTGGGTGAGCACTGTATAGCCCTCAGCATCCCTGTTATCCCAAGCAGGCTGATGTGGCAGAATGGGATCCCAGCTCAAGCTGTTGGCTGAATTACTGGGTTCAAGGGCCTTTTTTTCCCCATTTCTCTCTCTCTTTCCCCCTTTTTCTCTCTCTTTTTTTGCAATGCTAATGGCCCTGCTCTGCACTGGCTGCTGATCCCTCATTAATCTGGGCAGCACTTCACAGCCAGCCACAGTGACTTTTGGCAGGTGCACAAAGGCAGCCAGCGACACACAGACCCCCCAGCCGCAGACATTACCATGTGCAACT
Organism: Forpus xanthops; assembly: GCA_032466535.1. NCBI lineage: Eukaryota > Metazoa > Chordata > Aves > Psittaciformes > Psittacidae > Forpus > Forpus xanthops. The sequence continues at coordinate 3,578 of JASSUY010017806.1, forward strand.
TTTGTCTCTGTGTGGCAGGGACGCGGATTAAGGAATTTCTCCCTCTGCCTTTGATGCTGTGTGTCCATCTGTCCCTCCGTGACCTCCCCAGTTGGTGTGTGTCCCCTGCTCTCCCTGTCTGTGTCCAGTTAGACCTGGTCCTCTTGTGCTTTCCCATGTGCTGTCCCACGGGCATGTACCCAGGGACTTTCTTACCCAACATGGCAACATGGCAGATGTTGGATGTGGCCCCCCACTGCCCCGCTCAGAAGTGCTGCCTGCAGAGGTCATATGTGTGGGAAGATGTTGATGATGTCTTTTCTGCTTGTTCTCTGTCTAAAGAGCTGCTTAGGGAAGCATCCTTCAGGGTCCTACAGGAAAAGTCCTCCAGGTCCTCCAACCTGGGTCCTGGGGGTACATTCCCCCCCCACTCCCATGAAGGCACAGCCTTGAAGCCATTGTGCATGCAGCCCCCATCTGCAAACACTCAGCTGCAGGCTGGCTGCAGCTGGGGAGAGGCAGGAATTGCTCCCAAGAGGAAACGTTCAGCTGGGAGGGCTCTAATGGCTGGAGAAAACACTCTGGATGGAGCAGCAGCCTGTCCAGGTCATTGGGACCTTATGTTGGCTGGTCTCCCTGCAGCCTACACACTGTGAGGATCAGGGAGCAGCCAGAAGGCCTTGGAGCATGCTGAAAGACCTTGAGAGGCACAAGCATCAGCCAGATAACCTCAGCATCTTTTCAAGCTCTTTGTTCATTCCCTGGCTCTAAAGCACCCCTGGCCCAGCACAGGGCAAGCTGGGAGGAACAGGTTTACAGGGACATAGCAGCACACCCAGCAAGGTTTCATTTACTTTGTCATGAGGAATTAATTAAGCTCGATCACTTAAGCATCACCATCCAAATTGGTGGATGCCTCCAAACACCCCATCTGGGCTGGTCCCTGCTGTGTGGCTTGCACAGTGCTGTACATGTGTCCCATCTCACTGTGACAGTGACCAGAGCTGGTGGCAGAGGTATCAGTCCCAGGGTCTCGGTGGCAGGAACATCCTCCCTGTGCCACAAGGCTCCTGTCCTGCCCACCCTTCCTGGGGGCCTGGCCGTGAAGTTGTGTCCCTATGAGAACAAATTGCAGAGATTGTCTCAGCTCTCCTGGGTGCAGCAGTGGGTGCCAAGAGCCCATCACCACTGAGGACCCTGATCCAGCTCTCAGTCTGGCCCTGGGCTGAGAAGGGCTGGAGTTTGGTGGGGTTGGTGGGATGGGTCCCCAGGAGCTGTAGGATGCGCCCTGCAGGATGGACTGGCATTTTTTCACCCTCTTTTCCCCATCCTCCCTTCTGCCCAGATCTCACAGGATTTCTGTTTTCACTTATCCTGTAAGTGAAATTGTCCAAAATCCTTTTCCTTCAGGATGGGCTGTGCTCAGCCTGGGTTGAAAGCAGAACCCCCCCATTGTATAGTCTGTGCTGGGGACCTGTGAACAGCTAAAGAGGACTGCTTTAAGACTGATACAACTATGCTGACCAGATGCAGCACCTGTGACTGCAAAACTGGCTCTCAGCCTCTGTGGTGTGTTGGAAACTCAGGGATACCCTGCACAGAGCCCCAGTGGGGTCACTGAGCTTATCAGCCCCCGTGCCAGGCTCTGACCTCAGACCCACTGGTGGATAACCCAAGTAGCTGCCAATGGGTCAGATCCATTGGTGAGACTCACGGTACGGTGGGAAGTTTTCCTTGTATGGTAGGGATGGACTCAGGTACCAGTTGTCCCAGCACTTTAGTTAATGGTGGTTTAGGACTTAGGCACACCTCAGCTTGGCACAAGCCCTGCAGTGAAACCTTGTTTGCATCCCACCAACAAAGGGGGTGTCAGCCCCGAGTTGCTTGTTCAAGGAGAGGCAGGACATGGCCTTCCCTCATCCAGACCCCAAATCTGCAGTGATGTGATGGACACACACCTTTCTCCACACCGCTCCCCTGACAAGGTTTGGTAGCAACTTCATGCCTTGCCCGCAGCAGGAGGCCCTTTGCTCCATGACTGCTGGGGGACACACCAGCAGGCCTGACCCCAGATGTGCTCCAGATGTGGGGCTCTTGTCATGCACTGGGCAGCATGAGCATCTGGGAGCTCAGAGCCCAAGAACCCTGCTGTGCCAGGCAGCAGGCTGTATGTGGTATTGAGAGGGAATAGGGAAAGAATGGCTCTCACCTGGATCAAGAAAGCATCCCTGGTAGGGATTCTCGAGAACGACTGTAGAAGCCAGGGGTTGTTTCTGTTTGAACACCAAAGGGATTGTATCTGTGCTGGGTGTTGCACATGCTGTACTGGGAGAACTGGAAAAGGGATGAGTCTTTCTCAGGATACTCTCCTGCTTTTCAGGTGGCACGGCAAGCAGTGTGGTGATAAGATTAACCATGATGTTCACTGGCCAGGCCAGCACTTACCTCTGGTTATACGCATAGAATCATAGAATATTTAGGTTTGGAGAGGGCCTTTGTTTGGACCATCTAGTTCCAGCCCCCCTACCATGGGCAGGAGCACCTCCCACTAAACCATGACACCCAAGGGTCTGTCCAACCTGGCCTTGAACGCCATTCCTGTGTGTGTAAAGGTGCAGTGCTAGGGCAGCTTCATCCTTCAGCTGCATTGGCTCAGGCACCCTGGGCACCCCAATGGTGCAGCTTTTCTCTTTGGGCTTTGGGACCAGACAGAAGGGTTTGGCTCCATCTTGGTCCTGTCACTGAACTGAGTTCTTAATAAAATTCAGTTATTGGAGGTCCCAATGCCTGACATTCCCAGGGTGGCTGGGGAGACATGGAGAACCCATGTGAGTTGTGCCTTGAAATTCCCCCCATCCATGAGGTGCCACTTGTTCTGATTGAACTTGGACCCCTGGCTGAGCATCAGCACATGTCAATGGACTACATCAGACCTGCACCATCCCTCATCCCTACAGCATCTTTATGATCAACACCTGTCTGGAAAGAAGGTGATTTGTGTCAGCCAAGGCAAGGGGAAGGACAAGGGGTGCTCCATGCCCCCTTATGGGGACACAGGCACTGTAGGGGGGAATGAGTGGGCAGTGTGTTGGTCCTCAGCCCCAGACACTGGATCCAGAGATCCCTGGAAGGTGTGGACACAGCCTGGGATCAAACCATTGCAGCAGACTCACCTTCAGATGGGAATGACCTCCCATGTCAGCAGAGACAACAGGACAGAGGGAATTTTTCTAGGAAAGCCATCTAGTCGCAGCTCGATCCTTATCCAAGGGCACAGCCAGAGGGATGTAAACTGAGCCAGTGAGATGCCAGGAGGCACGGGAGCAGAGTGGCTGGTTGGGGAAGGCTCATCACAGCTCTGGTAGTGATGCCCAGAAGGTGCGTACACTGGCCCCAACAGGTCACTCCAGCACCCAGCCACACCATGTCCAAGCAAAGCCTGGCTGAGCATCTGCTAGATTCTGGTGACCTCTAGAGGAAGCCGCTTTGCTCCAGCGACTCAAGTTTGGAAGCAGGACGGGATCTCACCAGACCTTTAGCTTAGCTGCTCCTGGGGAGTATTCCCCTTGCAGCCCTGTCCTGGACTCATGCTCCTGCCCCAAACCCCATAGCGCTTCCCAAAGAGCTGTGAAAGTCTCATTATCATCCTCTAGCCAAGCTAAACTTGCTGATCGCCTCACACCTCCCTGTGCATGGGGTTTCCTTTGACCACCCTGCTGCCCTCAGGTTGAGCTGTCGGACGGGACATCGCACACCATCACAGATGCCTATGCCGGCAAGGAGTACATCATCCAAGTGGCAGCTAAAGACAATGACATTGGCACGTGGAGTGACTGGAGCGTGGCTGTCCATGCCACCCCCTGGACAGAGGAGCCCAAGCACCTCACCACAGAGGCTCAGATCACGGGTAAGAGCCCCCTTCCCATTACAAACAGGTTGTGCCCACAGCAGGCTACCCATGAGCCCTGGCTGAGGGTCCTTCTATCCTGGATCCATGCATGTTCCATCCCTAGCCAAGGAGATCCTCCCAGCACCTAAGGGGAATGTAGCTCTTTACCCTACATTTTGCCCCATACCCATGGCCTTGGCAGTGGATGCAACTGTTGCCTGAGTGCTCCAGCTTACTTGGTTCTGGTATGCTTCTCACCAGGTTTCTTGGAGTATCATATTAGTTTGATGATGACTATGATGATGATGATGATTGTTATTATTATTCTTATTATTCCCTGAGGCCTCCATCCCTCCCTTTCCAGTCCTACCCCCTCCACACCTCTGACCCTCACAATAGCTCGGAACGGTGCCAATTCGAAATAAAAGCCACAAAGTTAACAAGCCTCTGTTTCTAGGAAAGAGCTGGGACTGTGTCCAAATGGGCGTTATCAGCCCTCCGTTTCCCAGAAGGGCTGGGGTTGGACCCTGCACCAGTTCCCCTGGCTGGCACCGTCAGTGGGGCAGGGGTGAGCTGTGGGGCAGGCAATGAGCAGTGCTTCTAGTCAACACTGCAGATGTGGCATGGACAGATGTGCATGTGGGGATGAAGGGTGCTCAGTGTCCCCATCCTCTAAGCTCTAGCCCAGATGTGCAAGCCATGTGCTACCAGGGACACGCATGGACCCCTGAGGGCCCTGGCAATGCTCCCTGCCTGAGGACATGGTACATGCAAGACCTGGATGGAAGTGCCTCCTACATGGAGTTATCCCTACTTGCCAAAGCAGCACCCAGTAGGGCACCTGGGGTTTCAGGCAGCAGCATGGATTTGCAGCCCTTCATCCCCAGAGGGATAAAACTCCACAAGGAGCTCAGGTACACCGTGCAGCACTGCCAGGGTGAGGGTCTGGGGTTTGCTTCTGTACCCACCTGAATCACACTAAAAGCAAACACCACTTACAACAGCACTTGCCTGCTCTCTGTCCTCTCCCTCACACACATCCCTCACATGCGTGTCCCTGCAAGTGGGACATCCCGGCCCTAAGGCTGAGGTCTGAAAGATGTTGAGACAAACCCCTGTGGCCTCATCATCCACCCCAGGTTGTCTGGAGGGGGCACTCAGGGACCTGCTGGATGTGACCAAAGCTGCCTCAGCCTGACCCATCCAAGCTCTCCCTGCAGCCATGCAGCCCTCTGCAGGGACAGACATCTTGTATTAAGAACAAGCCCCATGAGCCAACCCAGCAACCCCAGCCATGTCTGGGGTGTTCCCTGGGCAGGGGATGCTCTCTACTGAGTACTTGTAGCCATGTCACCATGATTTCTTAGCCAAATTCCTGCCGAGCTGATGCACAGAGTAGTCTGACATGTGAGGATGGAGCTGGGAGGGATGCCCAGCTCTGCTTGGTGGTGCAACCATCTCTGGTCCAGTGTCAGAGCTGGGAAAGCCTCATGGACCACACCATCCCCTGGTTCATCCTCCCAGTCCCCCATCTCAGCCCTAGTACAACACAGCAGTGAGAGAGGCAATTTGAGGACAGGATAGTGCCATGTCTTCACTAGCAGGGAAGTGGGGCTGCCCCTATGGGACACATCTCCGGGCACCCCAATTCCTCTCACCATCCTCTTCCACTTCTTACAGAGACAACAAGCACTAGCACCTCCTCTTTCATGCCACCCCCCACCACCAAGATCTGTGACAAGGGGGCCGTGGTGGGCAGCGGAGCCGTGGCAGTGTGTTGGACAGCCGGACTGGTCTTGGCTGCCTATGGCATCCTCTTTATTTAGTGAGTATTACCCAAACCATGGGCGTAACAGATGGGATGTGGGTGCAGGGATATGGGAACTCCAAGAACTCCAGCGTGGTTGGGAATGGGATGTGCGTGAAGGGCATTGGGAATGAGCCATTTGGGGGTTTTCTTGGAGTTTTATTTTAAATATACCCAACCTGGCTGCTTTTCCAGACTGCGTATCCTGGAGGAGATCTCAGTAATGGCTCTTCAAACATTTTCCACAAAGCCTGTAGAGGGATCAGTCATTCACGTCTTATTCTCAGCAGCCCTCTCCCCTCCATACTGATAGTGTTTAAAGAGGCCAAGAAAACACGTGGAAATCTAAGCCTTTTGTGGAATGACAGAGGAAAAACTGTCCAAGATCAGAAAATTCAAAGATAGGTCTCAAAAATGTTCCTGGTTGGGCTTTGAATGGAGCTGGCAGTCTGGAGAGCCCAGAATAGAATCATAGAATCACTTAGGCTGGAAAACTCCTTTAAGATCATTAAGTACAACCGTTACCCTATGTTGCCAAGGCCACCGCTAAACCATGTCACTGAGGGCCTCATCTACAGGGTTTGTGAACCCTTCCAGGGATGATGACTCTACCACTGCCCTGGGCAGCCTGTTCCAATGCCTGAGCACCCTTTTCATGAAGAAATTGCTCCTAATCTCCAATCTAAACCTCCACTGGTGTAGCTTGAGGCTGTTCCCTCTTGTCCCATCACTTGTTACTTGGGAAAAGAGACCAGTCACCTCTTCAGTACCTACTCCTCTCTGGGCCTGGGCTGCTGTCCCATGGGTGTCCCCCCATCCCTTTTCACTGTACCCACACTGCCCAAAGACTGGGGGATTGGTCCTTTTGTGTCTCTTTGTGGGATAAAGGATGTGCCATCCGTTTTTCAGTGCCCAAGGATGAGCTGTTGCAAGGCAGCTCCTATGGGCACGGATTCCTGAGCTGTGTCACTTCCACATTAGCAGTGGCAATGGGAAAGGGGGGGAAAACACCGCCAAGAGTGTATGTGCATGGTCCGGCCCTGTGAGGAGGAGGTGGAGGTGATGTGTTTGGACACTTGGTTCAGGTAAAAGGTGAATTTCCCTGTGGAAATAGGCAAAATCCTACCTGGAGTGTCCCCTTAGTGACCAGGCATGGCCAAGCATGGAGCAGTGACACCCCTCCTTCCTCTCACAGATCCTCATCTGTCCGTCCATCACGTCCCAGCGCAGAAGACGCCTTCCCACCACCCACCACCACTGCCACCCTGCGCCTCGCTACCCCCTTCCCTGGGTTGAGTCTCTTTATCTCTTCGATTTTGCACACGTTGAGGACGTATCACGCTTCTTCCCATTGCTTCGGATGAGGACAGAGCTGCTGCCATCCCACGGGGAGCCACAAAATCCTCTCGAGCCCGGAGCGAGGAGACGCACTTGTCCCCCCCCAATCCCCATGCCCCTTTTTCCCAAACAAGACAAAGCGAGCCTGGTCACCATGCTGCAGCTGAGGACCCCGCTCATACAGCTAACCCCCCCCCACGCCAAAGACGTGCCTGCCACCCCAGCACCCACCCCGGTGACAGGGAGCGTGACGGTGCACGGAGAAAAGGGGATATGAAAATGGGGGGGGGGGGGGTGGTGAGGGGAAGGATGCTCCCAGCTGTGGACTCCCTCCAGAGAAGAAGGGGGTCCCTCCAAGGACCGGACTTGCTTCCCCGAGCTCGTGATATGTGGTGAAGCTGAATGGGTGAAGGGGTTGGAGGGGGGTCTTGATCTCCTCTGAGGGGGTGGATGATGGAGGGAAGAACTGGTGGCTTTCACAAGTGTGGTTGGGAGCAGGGAGCTGACAGGGTTTTAATGGGGAAAAAAAGAGGAAATTATGGGAAAAAGAGGAAATTAAATACCAGTAAAGCCCCCTTGCCCCTTGCTGAGCTCCTGGAGCTTCCCCTCTGGCTCCCCCCTCCCTACTCATCACCCTGCAGGAGCCTTCACCACCCTCAAGCCCACATCACCACCAAACTTTTAACCACATTGGATACAGGGAATCACCCCGTTGAGGTATTTGTCTCACTCCCCAACAAAAGCAGCATAGCTCTGCTGTTGCCTTCAGAGCTGGAGCCCTGCAGACTTGTCCTCCGCTGTCCCCTGCTGTCCCCAGCTGCCTTGTGCCTGCTCTGCTCTCCATCCTGCCCCAAACCCTGTTTTGTAAAGACACCTCCTCTCGCCCCTGCCTGGACCCAAGCGCAGTATTTAATACCGTACGTCCTAGTATTCCCACTGTTGACATGCTGTATTTGAATTTTTTATAGATGTATATATATAAAAAACAGAAAAAAAGAATCAAAAAAAATAGAGGGGATAAAAATAAGTTCACACAGAGACAACGCACACACGCGCGCACACACACATGCACCAGGAGAGACCGTCTTCATTAAATGATCATTTCATGATGTGTAGCAGCTCTGGTTGTTATTTTCCTTCCTATCTGGAGTGTGTAGGTTTGGCTGCCCTGCTCCTATATGTGGAGCTGGCTGAAATGGTGGGGGGATGTAGGGAGGGCAATGAGGGGGATACAGAGCCTGAGCTTTAGGTATTGTCTCCACAGATGGATGGGACACCCAAAAACTGGCCTTTAGGACCTCCTGAGAAGATGCAGGGGGATGCTCACCACTGGAAAGCCTATGTCATGTAAAGGGAATGGTTGCCACCACCTTGTGCCACATATCAATGTTCATGGGCCCTAGGGGATGCCCATATGTTCCTAAAATCCTACCAGACCCTGACACCACTCGGGCAGGCAGAAGGATGGAGAAGTGCCCTTGCCCCACTGCAGTGCAGAGGCTGGAGGTGGCACGTAGTCCCAATTAATGCACTTTCCTTGTCTGATTAATAATTTCACATTAGCAAAATGCCACTGGCCCAGGTGCTCTGAATTAAACTTCCATCAAGGCAGGGCTCACAGGAACCTGACACAGGGGCAATGAGTGCAGCAAAGCACACTGTCTGGCCTCTCCTCATGTGCTTTGCTTGTGAACATCAATCAAAGCAGAGACATCACCGAGCTGCAGTTCATTCCAGGGGAAAAAAAATACACCACCCTGTAGCAAACTACCCCAACACCATCTTTCCATTTGGAAGATTGGATGGATGGATTGGTGGGTGGGAAGATGGATGGATGGATGGATGGATGGATGGGTGGATGGAGGTGAAGAAGCCACAACCCTGGCTTTTCAAAGCCGGCTTCTACCAGGCACTTTCTGTGATTTTAACCATGCAGGGGCTTTATCAGAGGAGATCTCAGTCCCATGCAGCCCTGCCTCTGCCTTGCCAGCAGCAGTCCTGGCCCATGTGCTGGCTTGGTTCACTGGTTAATGTTCCATTACCAGACAACATGCCTCAGTCATTTATTAATGTTTCATTAGTGTTAAAAACATCTGGTAATTAATTATGCACTAATTATGGATTCACAGTGCTAAAAGCCAGGGTAATTTACCATAGCAGATGACTGTTTGGGGCAGGGGGAAGGGACAGCTCTTAGCAGACATGAAAATGTCAGGCCCAGCCCTTGCCTGGGGGAAGCATTCCAGACAGACAGATTGCCTTCATCTCCACCCTGGACCTCCATGCCTGGTCCGGAGGCACGCAATCTCAGGTTGTTAAGCAGAGGAAATCTGTCCCTCTCAATCTGTTTCAGGGACCAAGGAAGCAGTGCTTACACTGTATGAGAAGCCATCCAACAGCGATGGCTTTCACACAGAGCCCCAGGCATCCTCCAGCACCTGGAGCTGATGCACAGCCTTCTGCTGGTGCTAGGATGCTGATCATCAGTCCCTCCACAGTGCCTGCACAGATTAGCTGCAGTCCATAAAGAAAGGGGCGTCCTAAAAGCCCACTCATTAAGTGCCCCAACAATACTACATACAGATGTGCAGAGATGTTTCAAACTGGGAAAGGTCCTAGGGGAGCATCCCTGCCAAGCAGAAAATCCATCCACTTAGCAGTATAAATCCATACAGGAAGAAAGACGGAATTACAGTGCTCAGAGAGACCTGCGCATCACATAACTTGAAATCCAATATATCAGCTGGGTGCAGTGGGTCCCTGCATCTTCCCACCACATACGTGGCAGTAAATCCCATCTTAGATGTTGTTTCCAACTGTTGCTGATGCACTGGGCTCCCCAGGCTCTACCAGAGGCACCAAAAGAGCAACTGCAAAGCAGGAGCTATTTCCCGATGATGAGGTCTCATAGGAAGCAGAAAGCCTCCTTGATCGAATGATGGGCTGAACAGTGGAGCAGGTCCAAATCACTGCACCTCCTGCATCCTTCCATGAGGTGGGTGACAGCAGAGATCGAATCCTCCCTGACCCAATAGTGAGAGAAGTTCCGTGTTCCCACACCAGCTCCCCAGGAGCCTGGAGCCCCCAGGTGGTAACAAGCAGTGTGTTAGCATAAATTAGACTGAGGGAGATGAGCTTGATGAGCTTTGATGGGGCACCATCCATGCCCTTTGGTTGATGGGGCACCTCACTCTGATGGATAAAGGAGGAGCAGTGAGCATAGTGCTGTGTATTTCACATTTGGAAGAGCATTAGATAGTTCTAGGTGGAAGTGGGGAGGCAGAGAGATGTGAAGACAGACTTGTCTGGCAAAAAGCACACAGATAGCTGCACAACCAGACCCAAGTATGAAAGCATCCTGCTGAGCTACATGGAAATGGATCCGTGGAGCCGGCAGATCTGCTGCTTATTTGCACAAGGGTAGACCTGGTACCCAAGAGACAAACACTGTCCTCCATTGCAACAACAGGGTGAGGTGGGAGGTGGGGGTAAGAGCAGCTGGAGGTGGTAGAAAAGTGAGGTGAGTATGAAGAGTAGTATCTGTGAGGGATGAGGGTGTAAATAGAGTCAGCTTCACTTGGAGGAGCCCAGACTCCCCCACTCCTCAATCTGCAGCAGTGTCAAGTCATGCAAGTGCAAGAACCTATTCCAAACCACAAGGTATTGATTCAGAAAATGCCTATATCACCCATACAGAGTTGGAACACTGAAAGTCCTTGATAGGTTATAGCCTTCCTCCCAGGAGGGATGGCTCAAACACCAGGGTCCCACCATGAGGAAATGCTCCTGCCTACTTGCAGTAGGCTCCTGCACACTTCAGGAACAAGCCCTGTAGCTTTGAGTGATTCAGTTGCTACCATCACACAGACAAGCAGATGGAGTTGTAGGTGAGGTCTCTGGGGGTAACAACAGGCCTGCGCAGTCCAAAGTGCTGTAGGGCAGAAGCCTGTGGCAGCAAGAGGCAACAGATGGTCACAGCAAATTGGAAAGGACAGCTTTGGACCATCTTATTTCTTGGTTACTCCAGATCAGGAGTTGATGCCCTTCCAGAAGAGGCTGTCTGTTGTTTGGAGATCCTCATACTAGTGACTTTCCCCTTTCTCATGTCCACCTGTAATGGCTCAGCCTCTGCCTTGGCATTGTGTCTCTGTCACCTCTGCCTGCAGCCTCATGCTCTCACTCCCCACCAGACCAGCTCTGATACCTCCTCACCCCTCAGTTGCGCTATGGCCAGATGATCAGTGCCCCCCATTGCTTTCTCAGCTCTCCCTCACACCCCCCAGTGCTGTGAGCTCCCTGCCCACCTCCAGTCTCCCCCAGTTCCCTTCCTGCTGCAGACAGAGTGACCCATGTGGACCATCTGCTCACAGCATCCCAAACCTCCCTGCACACAGACACAGCAGCCAAGAACAGCTCACCCATCTCTGCTGCAGCACAGAGACCAGACCACATCAGTGTTCCCTAATAACCAATTGACTCTTTTTTTCCTTCCCTTTCAAGAAAAAGCCAAGCATTAATTTGACTTCTGCCACTCTGTTTATCTAATAGCATCACTGATTGATTGTCTTATTTATAACCCAAATTCGGCCTGGTCTTCTTGCAGAGATCGGGTGATTGATGGAAAAAAGACAGCCAGAAGGGGACTTAATGGAGCAGTGTGGCTAAGCAGCAGAGTAGTGGCTTAGGCATGAAATGAAAGTGTCTCCCAGAAGTCTGTGTTCCTCTTCTTTCCTGCATGGTTCCCTGGGAAGCTGTTAAGTTCTGGGAGAGAGCAGCATGCTTCCTATACCTTGCCAGGAGTGAGCAGGGGACCATACTTGAGTCTTCTCCAGCAGCCTGGAGAAGGACATGCCAAGAGGACATAGCAAAGAGGGACTTGGACTGCTCCCCAAGAAGGCATCATATAGTGTCTGGGAAGGTTTCCTCTTTTCAGGATGGAAGGGATGGTTTGCAGGGGTGAGACAGCCTGTCCTTGCCCAGCCAACAGCCTGCTATCATAGGCTGGGTATCAGATGGTGCACAGAGGAACCTTGCGATGAAAAACTGATCTCCTACAGGCTGGCAGCATCTTCCAGAGTTCTCAGTTTTATCCAAATCTGGACTAGGATATTCCCACATGGAGGGTTTCCCTGTTCCTCACACTGATGGCATGAACCCCAGCAGAGTCACCAGCCCACATGTGAATCACTCCATGCAATCACTGCCATATAAAGCACCAGCAAACAGGGAAAGAGCTGCAGCCCCGGGAGCTGATATGCCATTGTTCAGGATCACACTGGGGATGTGTGACAGCGTGGACATGTCCCAAACCTCCGCCCTGGACATTCACCCCAAAGTGGCCTGTCCCCCAGCCGCAGGGCTGGGTTGCAGTTAGCAGGCAGATGACAACTCCAAGTCCCCATCAAGGCATTCAACTTTGATCTGAGCCAGAACTAAACTCTCTTCTTGTCCAAAAAGACCACTTTGGGAAGAAAAACAACATACTGGTTCAGTCAAAATATTTCACTGCTGTTTAACTGTCTTTATTTCATGTCTGATTGTAACAGATAACCTACTACAAGACTTGAGCAAAGCCAAACAAAGTTGTTTCATTAGGAAGGACCCCATCAGGCAGATCTGATGAGGCCAGACGCCACTCCCTTCCTTGGGTTTCTGTTTTCCTTACACTTTTCCACATCTGAAATATGAGCAAAACCAAGGTGGCTTCACAAATATTGCTGCTCCAGCAGACTGAAAGAAACCAGCCTGGGGACAGGTCTCCAGCACTGGACATACTGTCATTCTCACCACCAATGCCTGACGAACTCTATCCAGTGCCTTATGGCAGAGTTCTCTTGCTTCCACTAGAATGACCCATGCTTGGAAAATCCCCCTGGACCATCAGACATGAACACACTGATGCACATTGCCTTCAGCTGGGTTATTCCTCTATGGGTGATATCCTTGCTGCCTCACCAGGCATCCAAGGCTGCAGGGGGAGGAGAGGACCAAGACAGGGTGATCCTTGAAGGATATTAGAAGATGGAAGGGGCCCCCGAGCAGTGGGAGCAGAAACAACCTTTGATGTGGAAGCTCTCCTTTCGCAAACACAATGAGTTGCAGAGGAGTTTTATAAACATGGCTATTGTTGCTCCATCCCTTTGGTGGGAACAGATGGTTGGAGCACTCTGTTCGGCCCCCCTCCCCTTCCCTCACCCCCCATCCCCGTTAATAAAGCCTCAGCAATGCAAAGGTTTTCCCAAGGGGGATCAATAAATAAATGTAATAACAACAAAGGGGCCCATGCAGACAAGATTGGGTTACAAAGAGGCCTCAGCCCCCCTCCTCCTTTCCGGGTAAGAGCCACTGCACACATACACTACGGCCATTTCGGGGAGAGGTTGCTCCATTCCAAATGTCTATAGAAAGTGGTGGTGGGATCTTCCTGCTGAAAGAGAGGGCACCACCTGAAAGACTCCATCCCATAGCCAAGGGCAGCAGTGTGTGACCTTGGTGGCCACCTTGCAAATTTGGCCGTGGGACATCAATGGCATATGGCTTCCAGCTCTCCATAGGCATCTCCTCCACCTTTAGAAGCCATCTGGTGTCCTGGGGATAGGTTCAGCCACTTGCC
>JASSUY010017806.1:36437-48782 GCA_032466535.1 Forpus xanthops
ATGAAAGAGGGCTGTAAACTGAAACTGGGTACAAACTTTAAATTACGTGTAAATATTCACCAAGGTTATAAAAGGGAGCGCTACACAGGAAGGTAGGGAACCGTTCCCCCCTGCACGCCCCTTCCTCGAGCAGGGACCAGCCGGCGCCCCGACGCCGCGGTGAGGGGCGTGCTGATGCGGGAGGGCTCCCGGCGTCCCGCAGCAGGAGGCTTAAACCCTCATCCCACCCATCCTGTTTGCTGCTCGTACCGGGGGGAAAGTTATGTGTGTGTGTTGTGCCCCTCGCAAAGTTCCAAGAACTTTTCCTCTCGCTTTTCCCCCTGCCTGCCTCGGGGTACCCGGTGCTGCTCCCCCCTTCTCCGCCCGCCTTGCCCGGAGATGCTCGGGGGATGGATGGAGTTGTCGGGATGGGATCCTTACGTCCGTTCCCCAGCCTCCACAAATGCTGAACCCCGCACCGAGTTTGGACCCCTTCCCCCAGGTTTTCTCTTCTGGGGTAGTTTTCTGAAGAAAGGCTGGAACAGCACCAGGCAAGCCCAGCCCTGTCAGGGCCCCCTCTTCTTCTGGGGGGTCCAAAGAGGAAAAGCTGCTCCCAATTACTAGAGGCGCGGGAACAGACGCTTTCCCATGTGTGGGCACTGGCAGGGCTCTCTGCCTGCCTTGTCCCTCTTTGCACCGGGATGCCGTCTCAATCACGACTTCTCCGTGCTGTGCTCGCCTCTGCGGTGCTGAGCCCCAGGCTGTGCCCACTGCCACCTCACAGGCTGGCTGTGTCATCCCCGGGTCCCCTTTGGGCTGCTGAAGCATGTAAAAGGGGATCGCAGGGCTGAGATTGGCTCAGACATCACAGACAGCAAACTGAGACTTCACTGTGATGGTACCTAGGGGTACCTTGCCCCTGGTTTCCATGGGGGAAACCCAGAGCAACAACTCATAGATACGCTGCTGTGCCCAAACTGGTGTCAGACTGACGGGTGTTGGTGACACAGCCAGTGCCAAGCTGACCAGGGCTGGCCAAGCAACTCCAGTGCCAGGACGGGAGCTGCCCGCTTGGTGCAGGCTCCAGCTACATCTGGCTGTGGCGTTTGCAGGAGGAGGTGGAGTGTTTGTACTATGGCTGTTTATCGGAGGGCAGGTCGCAGCGTGGTTATCTACGCAGAGCCCATGGCATCCCACCCTGGCGCAGGGCAGAGGAGCTTTACAAGGAGATGCAAGCTGGTGGAAGTCCCTCAAGGGGCAGGGTTGGGGATGGGACATAGCCACAGTGTCTTCCCAGCGTTCACTTGTCCTCTGCTTCCAACCTGGCTCTTGGGAGGGGAGTGAAAGGGACCATATCACCTCTCTGGCGAGGTGCAAGATGACCTTGACAGGCAAAGTGGGGCTGGAGATGAGGGATGGGAGCTGAATGGTGACAGCGGGGTTGTGTGCAGGGTTGGACATCACCCGTAGTGGGTGAATAGGGGATGTGGGCTGCAGTAGGATGGTGGAGAGCAGTCCCAGGAGGTGCAGCTGAAGGCGAGACTGCCTGTAGGGAGATGGGAGAAGGGCAGATCTGGTTTTGCCCTTCCTCTTGCTTCATGAACAGGAACCTCTCAGGGAGGGGAAAACTTGACATGATGGTATCTGATAAGCCACATTTTCCCTGTCCCAGAGAGCCATCCAGGCAGCGGGGGGAGGAGGATGCTTGGCCAAGTGCTGGCCATAGAATCATAGAATATGTTCGTGAAGGATGAATGAATGACTCATGGCAGTGAGTCTCCCCGCCGTCTTCATCAGGGCAGCAGTGGTGGTTCCCTCTTGCAGCTCATGGGCTTATCAGAAGCCTTATGCTGGGTGTGCACCCAGGCGGAGTACACTTTCATCCCCCAGCCTTGCATCTCCCTTGCCCTTCTATCCTGGCTCACCTGGACCATCCTAAATAGGGAAGCCTCCACAGGCGGTAACAGTGTGTGGCCCTCTCTATCCACCTTGAGTTATCTGAGCACTCACTTCAAACCCTCTCTTTCCATTCTGCTCTTGTTCAAAGGCGACTCCAAGCTCTTCCTGCTCACGCAGGGCTCAACCTCCCTCCAGTTTCCTGCTGAGTGCGTTCCTGGAGAGCTTATTCCCCCGTGGGAATTGTGCCAACATTGTGCTTTTAGTTCAAGACCTCTTCTCCCTCTCGATGTTTACCCTGCTGTATTTATAGCTTCCTCATTAGGTTAAACAAGCCAAGAGATTCTTGCATCTTCTGCTCCCATGGGTTTGGATCTGGAGGAAAACCCCTAGTGAGATGCTTCCCGTAGGAAGGGGCAGGTGCCAGCTTGTGGGTCTGCTTTACTCCCTTCAAAAGGTTCTGGCACCTCTCCCAGTTTGTTTCCCCTCTTCTTGTTCAGGGATGGCATAGGGTGGACCTGCCCCTGCTGAAGATACAGCCAAGGGCAGAGCTTGGATGGGATGAGATCTGTTCCCTACTGGGGTCTTGCCAGCATTTGGGGTGCTGATGCTAAGCCAGCATCAGGAATTAGCCCTGGGATGTCTGGGGTGACTCGCTGGGATGTTTAGAGAGCTTTTGGTTTTTCTAAGTGTTCCTGTGGTTACAACAGCATCGCATGTGTGAAAATCACCCCATCTCTCTGGTCGGGGATGTAGTGACCTTACAACCCAAGTTCCTACGCGCAAATCTCTCTGCACCTCCTGGTGATGGCTTTCTCCTCCCATCCAGGCTGTGAAGGTGGGGAAGGGTGCGGGTGCCTCACAAGTGTGGTTGAGTCGTCTTCTCCAGCAGCCAGATTCCCATGGACCATTTCCATGGAAAAAGGAAAATTCCTCTGGAAATTAGAAGCAGGTTTGCCATGTCAGGGATCAGCATGTTAATAGGAATTATCTCTCAAGCCTGGCTGCTTCCCAGGTCTCTGAGTCACCCTGGCATGGGGTTGGGATGGGGTGAGCTTCAGGCTCTTTTGGATGGTCACAGCACCCACAGGCCCTGGAGCATGCACCAGGCTCTGTGGTACAGGCAAAGGGCTGGACTGAAGAGGTGCTGTTCTTCCTTCTCTCCAGTGGTGTGAGTATGGGACATGGAAAAAATAATGTCAAACTTCCCTTCCTCTTCTGGTGTTTGCGGTGGGGAAGGTCCAGGAGAGGAAGGATAAGAAGTCTGTCAAGATCTGATTCACTTCTGTCCTATCAGGACCGTGTGTGGTGGTTGCATCTGACCAGTGGAGCTCAAGCTTGCTCTAGTGGGGATTGCTGCTTGCTGAGCAAGCTTATGAGGGATTTGGGGATTTTGAGGCTGTAACCTGTACAAGGCAAGGTCACATCTGCCAGTGCCCTGCTCATACATGTTCCCTGAAGATGATTTTGGAGAGCACAAGCATGTTGGAGAGATGGGGTGCGAGACCTGGTATGGTTTGACATGGAACTGGCCTATGCTGGTGGCAATAGCCAGGGGACCACAGGTAATACCTACCGTGATTACCACAGGTAATCAACCAGGAGAGGGGAGGATGCTGAAAGTGTTTTGGAAACCAACCCAGGGCTCCCTGGAGGCTGCTGAGCTCTGCTGCCCTCCTTTCTATATGGAGATGGTCAAAATAGACATTGCATAATAAAAATAGTTGTGGACCTGCTGAGATTGCCATATAGGGAGCAGTGGAAAAGTTTAGGGTTCCTTCATCTCATGAAATCCTGATGGTGGAAAGGTCATTTGGGCATCTTCTGGTTTACCCCATCTCCTAAAGTGAAAACAAAGGATATGTTGAAAAGCCAATTCTGGAAACACACCAAGGGGAAGAAGGGATGGGCAAAGCTGCTGGCTTTGGGGAAGCATCATCTCTGTGACAGCTTGGGGAGGGTCGTCTGTCTTTGGCAGAAAGGAACTGCCCCCAGCTCCCATCCCACCTTGAACACAGCTTAAGGCTGCAACCCTGAGGGGTGTGGAAACACACACAGGACGCAGTGGTGCTGGCACAGCATTCCTGGAGCACATTCCTGCCGGCTGGTGCAGCAATGCCCATCCAGCTGTTTCCTTCTGCTTCCTGTGCTTTCACCAGCCCCTTCCTTTGGGACCATGAGCTTCTTCCTGGCCAGACCGATAGCAGCAGCTGGAGCCAGGGACCTCACCAGCTCCCCTTTGATGAAGGTCGACACAGGCACCAACGCCTCTTCAATTCAATAACGGCACAATTCACCCCTCGCCTCCCTGCTAAAGTAGCTATGAAGGAACAAGAAATGCCACGATGCAGGGTCCCTATTGTGGGCCGGCCCAGCATCGTGCCAGTGTTGCGACAGAGCTCCCGACAGCTGTGCTGCAACATCCCCAGGGATGGCTCGGCCACAGTGGCTCGGGTTGGCTTTGCGAAAGCCGCTGTAACGCAGGGTGTCTGGGCCAGCTGGCATGTCCCCAGACTTTCTTGCAGGGCCAGGGCCAGCCCCCAGCTCCTGGGGAGGTCTACAGGAGCCTTTCCTTTGCTTTCCATGAGTTTTCCCGAGGCCCCAAGGCTTAGGAGGAGCTGGTGGACTCAACCAGCTATTGCTCCATCTTTGTCTTGCAAGGGCCAACATGCAACCCCGGGGGGTTCCTCGGTGCTTTGGCAGATTCTGACTTTTTTTAGCTCCTGCCAGGCTCCCAGGGGGCTGTTTTGTAGCTCCCCCACGGTTGCTCTATCCCATCCCAGCTTTGAGTTTTGGTGCTTTATAGCTGGAGCATTGAAGTGCCTACCGAAGCATCCCTTTTCCCTGGCCTCCTCAATCACATCTTGCTCTCTTTCCACTCTCCAGCTGAGACTGTGCCCGTGGTGCACTCCAGCATCCAAAACTCAGCTCTGTGCTATTGTCCTGGGCTGCTGTGTTCCCCCTCCCTGCAGCACCAGGGCATGCAAGGAGCAGGATGCAGTCCCCCAGTGCCTGCAGGGAGCAGCCATTGTGTGCTCCCTAGAGGCTAGTCCCTTGAGCACCCTGATGACACAGCTCTTAGTCTACTGCGCATCCCCATTTCTCTTTCTCAGCTAGAGGCTGCAGCTATGTACCAGGCTTCTCTGCTAGCTTCAGAGGCAGGGTGGTTTGCTCCAGAGGTGATTTGGAGGGCTCTGCTCAGCCCATGAGGTGCTGAGGTTTGGACTTTGAATACTCCAAAAGGAGGATGCTGAGATGCCTGGGTTCAGATGGAGCAGCAGCAGTGCTCATGCTGTGCCCCGGGATGAGTGAAGGACATAAACAAGACAAGGTCCACAGGGGAGCTCATCTTGGTTTTCACCCCTGGGATGCAGCTGGAAGTACAAGACAGACGCTGGGGCAGCGTGTCTTGCTGCCTCCCCAGATGATGTCCCATGAAAAGTGTCTCCAGCAGGGTGGTTAATGGTGATCCACAGAAAATTTTCTTCCTCCAGTGCCTGGAAAGGTCCCTAAGGGCTTTTTTTTACACATTTACCCCATCTTCCGTGGGCAGAGGGATGCTGCGCAGCATTTAACCCTCCTGCAGCACACAGGGGACCTCAGCACTGCTGCTGGCAAAGTGTCCGCTGCATCTCCACCATCATCATCATTTCAGGGATGGCAGTGAGCACCTCTTCACCACCCCTCGCCACAACCAGAGGAGGGTGGAGAAGAGCCAGAGGCAGCATTTACATCCAGCTCTATGAATTTCCAATTACCAGCTCGCCCTGCCACCATGCAAGAGGTTCCTGCGCCTCATTTTTGGTGAAATGATCCATTTTTCTCAGTAATTTAATAGCGTGGGCAGGCTGCTTGCTAACCGGGAGCCGGCAGCCAGCACCGAGGAGCCTGTGTGCCGGGCTGCCGACCGTAACCACCTTCCCCGGGAGACGCAGGAATGCTGACCTAATAGAAAAGACATTTAAAGAGGACTTTTGGAGAGCCGCTCGGCTCGGATTCGGCTCACACGCACAGCTCCTGGCTGCAGAGGGGTCCATCCGTGCCCCGGCAGGACCTGGGTACCAGCACAAGCAGAAGGGATACCCCCAACGGGAGCGGAGCAGCAGGGCACAATCCGTCCTGGCTGTCAGTCTGCACAGCAGCTGCTTTGTTTCTGCATGCAAAGGCTGCTCGGGGAAGGCTGTCCCGGGCTGTTACTGGGGCTGGGTTCAGCGCCCGGCTGTGGCTCTCCCAGGGCTGGAAAAGCCATGAAGCTTCACTCTGACATTTTCCAAATGAGATGTTTTGATTTTTATTTTATTTTTTATTTTTTTTTAATTTAATTTCTTTCCCCACCCCAAGGTAATGTTTGGAAGCCAAATTTAGCTTGATTTAACTCGAACCGTTTTAAAAAAGTAAAACCACTGAAAACCAAACAAGGCCTATCATTTAGAACAAAATGTTTTGGTTTTCGTTTTCCTTTTGGCACGCGAAACACAAACTTTTTTTTTTTTATTTTTCTTATTTTTCCATTTTCCTCTTGACCCACAAACAATTTTATTACATTTTGCTTTTTGTTCTTCCTGGTTGTTTCCCAAAACCACATCATGAGCTGTGGCTGGGGGACAGGCGATCTGTTCCTGGTGGGATGGGGGTCCTGGTGTGGGTGCTTCCTCATGAAGGCCAGAGGGATTCTGAAGAGGGAAGCAGGAGCTGCTCTCTCTGCTGCCAGCAGTGACTCAGCTGGGAGCTCCTTGTGGAAAAGGGAGGCCCTCAGGCATGAGACTTGGGATTTGGGTCTGTCCCAGCTTTCCTAGGGCCCTGTGAGCCCTGGGGCTGATACCTGCTGGTACCTGGGTATGGCTATGCTATGGGTGCTGTGCCCTGCTGCTGGGCATCCCCTCTGGGAAGGGTGAGCTCTGGCATTGCCTTCTCTCCTTGTTTATTCAGGTTTAAAATTAATCCGACCTTCTCCTGCTCAGGCTTGTGCAAACACAGCGCGTCCCTGAGTGGGGAGCTCCTGCCAACCGAAGGGCAGCCCTGTCTGTCCCCAGCTTGTGCTGCTGCTCCTTTGTCCCCTGGGTGAGGTCCCCACGTGGACCCAAGTGCTGGGGGTGCTGGGGATAGCTAGGTGCACACTCTTGCTGTCAGCATGCCAGCCTCCTGCTGGCAAAGGCAGCTCTGGGCGTAAATCAGTGCACAGTTAATCCCCTGATGCATGCTGCCAGGAGGCTGAGTGCCCAGATTCGGTGTCTCTGGGCTGGGTGAAGAGTGGCTGCAATGCCTCCATCCCGGGCAGCCCACACGCCACAGCCAGACATCATTCCCCCAGCCTTGACCCGCTCTCATTGCCTTCCAACCCAGCCCTGTGTCCTCCATCCTTTGCCAAATCTCAGCTTTCCACTCTGCCCCAGCTTCACTGGGGATGATCGGCCAGGCAGAGAGCAAGGAAAGGATGATGGAGAGCAGCGCCGGGGCCAGCTCTAGTGCAGAAGAACCGCCCGGCTCATCCGCCACCTGATTTGATTTTATTCCCCTCTCAGTGCCTCGCTGCATACCACAGCCGTGCTTTTTATAGCCCCCAGCTGCAGGCTCGGCGTGCTCCCAGCCAGCTCCCTGCTGCGGTCCCGCTTGCTCAGTGCCAGCATCCCTGGCCGGGGCAGGGAGGGGGGATGGATGGATGACATCCCCGGGGTCCCTGTGGTGGTTCAGCAAGAGGAGAGCACGGGCTGCAGAGGAAGGCAGATAATTAAACCCTAACCCGGAGCCACGCTCCCGTGCCGGCAGAGGCGTTTAAAGAGCTGCATTAGTCACCCCCATCACAGCCGGCGCGTGCCGCATGCCAGGTCGAACGCCAGCAGTGATGGCCCGTCCTTCACCGTCCCCTCTGGCGCTGCCCAAGCGTGTTTCCAGAGCCACCAGCGCCTTCCATAACCCATGGCTCTGCCAAGGGGGGTGTCAGCAGTCCCCCATCCACTCCTAGTTGCCCGACAGGCCTTGGCATGGTTGAACAGCTATGAGAGAGGTTAGAGGGAGGTTAAAGGTTCCTCCCCGCTCCCCAGGATTGCTTTTATGAGGGTCTGGAGTTTGCTGCTGTGTTTCCACATCCCACAACTGGGATGCTGCCATGGGGTCCGGAGTGTGGAGAGGAGGTGTACGGTTCTCTTGTAAGCTGCATCCCGGGAGCATCCCTGTGGTGGGATGCGGTTGCAGAGTGGGGGAAGCCAGCCAGCAGACAGGGAGCAAGCATCCTCGCTGGGAAGCAGCGGGGGGGGGGAGAGAAGCTCCCTCCCTATGCTTTCTCCAGACGTGATTTCACCACCGCAGGGAGGGAGTGAGGCCAAGGAACAGGCCCTGCTCGCCTTGACGGCACCCGGATCGCTTGCCGGGGTGTTACTCATTTGGGCTGTGGCTGAGGACAGAGTGTACCCAGGTCCCCACAAGCCACGGGGGCAAAGGGGGCTCAGTGAGCCTGAGCTTTTCGGGTGCTGCCAGGGAAAATGGGGAGGGAAAAGGGCACAGATGAATAGGAGGACTTCAGGCTCACAGGCCACTGTCCCCTCCTTGATGCCAATGGTGAAGCCAGATACATACTGGACACGTCCAGCTGAGCTAATGTGGCCAAGATGGGGCCACTTTCACCAGGATGGTGCCTGTGGCTGCTCCCTAGCATCCTGGTGTGACTTTTCAGAGCTGGGCATTGCAATGTGGAGGCAGAGGAGATGTTGCAAGGAGGCAGCATCCCTCTTCATCCCACGTCGTGGATCTGGGGACATATCCCAAGAAGGGGGCTCCTCTGGGAGGAAACCGCAGAGTGCCACGAAGCCACATGGAACCCTCCCATGGCTACTTGCCCTGGACCAGCACCAGGGTATTGAGTGCCTGGGGCTAATTTTAAACCTTGGCCAAAACACCGGGCGGCTTATTCTGCCTCCGGCAGGGAGAGGCCAGGCAGAGAAATAGCAGCCGTGCTGCCATGCGCCTGCTGCCAAGCAGCTGGGGCCGGGCAGCTTTGCCTACACACAGGCAAGGGAAGGCAGGGAGCTGTGGAGGCATGGATGTGCAGGCATGGCTTTTCCAGAAGTCTAATTTCAACCCAGTGCGGGTGGCTCCAGGTTGGGAGTCGGGGGGAGGTCCCCTAAATCCGCTCCCTCCCAAAGGTGCTGGGCTTCACCTTATGTGGGTTGGGGTCTCATTGGCAGCACCCCAGTCCTTGGGCAAGCAAGGGGTGGCCCGGGGGGGCTCCGGGAAGGGGGAGCTGCTGGTGCTGCCAGCCAGGTACCGAGCATGCCGGGAGAGGGGAAAGCCTGGGAGACTCGTTCTGAAACAAGGCTGCCCTTTTATTCTCCTTTACGACTGCATTTTAATATCCACAAACATCCCTCCCTCCCCACTGCTGCCAGCAGAGCCTGTATCGCCTGCACTTGGCCTGCCGAGAAACCCCGGCCAAACCCTGGGCCCCAGCACAGGGGAGAGGATTATTTCCCTCCCAGCCCCCCTCTTAATATATGTTTTCTATAGCTGTAATTGGACAGGCTTGAGCCCCGTCCAAGGCAAACACACCTGGGGGAGCCTTGCCTTACAGACCCCATCTGCTGTGCTGGAGGCTCTGCTCCCTGCACAACCGCTGCCTGGCCCCTTTATAGAGGAGGGGGCTGCTGTAGGGGTGGGGGGGGTAGGACCGCTCCCACATCAAACCACCAAACAGCCTCTGTGGAGGAGGAGAGCCCAGAGAGGCGGTGCAAGGAGATGGTGCAGAAGCAGCAGGGGTACCTGCAAGAGCCCCATCCCGCAGCAAGACCCCCATCCGGCGTGGAGCTGAGGTATCTCTCCCTTCTAGAGTGCTGCTGAGCCCATGAGGATGCTGCAGGGGAGGGATGCAGTGGGTACCAGCAAGGGTTTGCCCTTCTGGGGTGACAGCATGGGTGCATTAAGGGGTTGCAGCACCCAAAATCTGCATGTGTATGGGGAGGGAGAATGTTGGGGCTCCCCTGGTGTCTGTTGGGATGTGGGATTACCTACCCAGTGGCACCCATCTGGGAAGCATTCGGGAAGGCAAACAGAGGATATCAGCGTGCTAGGCCACCACAATGGCTTATCTTGACAGCCAAATCCACACTGGTCTGAGCTTTGGGTGCTTCTTCCCGTGACTGCTGGCTTGCTTGTGGGGCTTTTTGGTTGGGCTTTTCTTGCTTCTGTTGTTTTAGGAGCCACCCCTGGTGCCCCCATTGTCAGAGGGATGAGCAGCAATGGCACCCCCCTGCCATGGGTTTCACGGGTTTCACACCACGTCTGTGCCTTGCCAGGGCCAAGAGAGCTTTCGGGGGTCTTGCTTGGTCATGTTGGGGTCCCACCTTTTGTGGGACTGGGGTGAACACCTTGACAGTGGGTCGAGGAGGTGTTGAGGCACCCAGCACCCGTGGCTCATCCTAGAGGATATTTCCTCCTGTCTTCCCTGTGCCATCTCATCATCTCTCAGGGATGTGCAGGGAACAGTGCAGTGGCCCCACTCCACCCTTAGGGAGGGATGCAGCACATCATCCCTCCTCCATCTGCCCTGGCACTGGGCAGGCATCACTGCTGCAAACTGCCCTCCTATGGTGCCACTGACTGCTCCAGGGAGGAGCTCTGGCAGCCACTTCACCCTCTCAAATCTGGCTAGTGCTACAGGAACACAGGCTGCGAAGGGAAACAGTGTGCTTTGGAATGCATCCCCCCCACAACCCCCTAATGCACTGGAGTGCTTTGCACCAGCATTGCCATCTCAGTGCAGCAACAATTGCATCAGCAGTCTAAAACACAAGGAATGGGATCTGGCCTCCCCAGGACCTGCTGTCAGGTGGGTTAGGGGGATTGTACAGGCTGGAACATGCCTCTCTCCCCCTCCAACAAGTGTGCAAGCCAGGAGGGATTCCCTGTGCGTGGAGGGGACTTCAAGGCGCAGCCCTTGGTGCCTCCAACCCGGGCCAGGGCTGTGCAGAGGGCAGATGGAGTGTTTGTGTAGGATTTCGGAGCTGCCTTGGCCTCCGGTCAGAGCATGCTGCAAAAGGAACATTTCGAAACTCTTCTGGATGAGGAAAATTCCACGGGCAGCCCCCCTCCAGAGAAAGTTTGGGATGGCTGAAATGCTTGGAGTGAGAGGCTGCTTGCTTTTGTTTACTCTGAACTGTAACACTGGATGCAAGGATGGGGGGGGGAACCCAAAAAGGGAAAGAAAAGAGACAATAGGAGGCTGTAAACAGAGCTGGCCCCCAGTGGGAGTGGGGCGTCACTCCAGCACTGGGGAAGGAGATGTGTCAGCATGCTCACTGCATTGCTCTGCTTTCCCCCGCTCGGATACGATCACACTTAATCTGTCAGGAGAACTTGGCTGGGCTTTTTTCCCCCATCACGAACTGAGCTGAATTGTGTTTTTCCAACCTTCTCAACTCAGGCAGGACTCAGCCCCCAGCCTCTTCTGCCCCAGATTTACCCCACCTCTTCTCCACCTCTCCTTATGGGTTGGGGGCTGCCTTGTGATTGACCTGGCATGAGGTATGGGACATGGATGCTGCTGCAGTGAGGTGCTTTCCCAGCATCCATCCCTGCCTTCACCTTGGAGAAGCTTGGACAAGACAGGCCATGGTTATCCATCCCACCAGATTCCAGAGCCTGGAATCAGCATCCCCACATCACACATTGCCGGGGGATCCGCAACTGCTGTCCTCTCCTCAGACAGGCGCTGACAGTGGGGTGCAAGGGGTTAATGGGCCATGCTTTGGTGGTGGCTTTATGTGGCCACCCAGGTGGCACTTAATGGCACCTGAAATCCCTCCCTGGCCCAGAAGGGATTTTGTTTTGCATAAGCAATGACAGCAAATGGCTAGCCGGGGGAGCGCGTGTGTAAGGTGAGCTGTTTGCTTTGGCACTGCCACCCCGCAGCAGCGCTTTGGCTGACCCGGGCACCTTTGTGCCTCCGGGAAGGAGCTAAGCCCGATGGCTCCCGGGCATCAGGCAGCTTTGGAGCATGGAGATCTGTGGGGTCCCTCTTCTGCTCAGGGCTGTGGGCTCCAGGCTGGGGTCCATCAGGAGGAGCTGGGCTTGTGTGGACCATTCACCTCTATATGTCTGTTATAGAATAAGAATCATAGAATGGTTTGGGTTGGAAAGGACCGTCAGATCATCCAGTTCTAACCCCCGGCCATGGGCAGGGACACCACACACTATATCATGTCGCCCAAGGCTCTGTCCAACCTGGCCTTGAATAGTGACAGGGATGGATCATTCACCACATCCTTGGGCAACCCATACCAGTGCCTAACCACCCTCACAGTAAAAATCTTCCCTCTTACATGCAGTCTAAACTTCCCCTGTTTAAGTTTGAACCTGTTACCCCTTGTCCTATCACTACAGTCCTTCATGAAAAGACCCTCCGCAGCATCCCTATAGGCCCCCTTCAGATACTGGAAGCTGCTATGAGGTCTCCACGCAGCCTTCTCTTCTCCAGGCTGA